>PVKE010010509.1:0-42323 GCA_004027555.1 Craseonycteris thonglongyai | reverse complement strand
GATGCATGGGTGATGTGATGTGGACTTGTACATCCGGAAACTATCTAATTGTTACCAATCAACGTCAACCCAATAAATTTAACATTAAATAAATAAATACATAAAAATAAATAAATTTTAAAAATGTAAATATTCACATTTTAAAGAGGCTAAGTATATCCTAATATATACACTTAATGATGAAATGATTAGAAGTTATGGATTACATAAGTAAGTAACATTGAAATCGGTGAAAAAAAGATAATACCAAGATATGTATAGTCTAAGATATCAGCTACATAAAAATATGCACTAATAATTAAATCTAATAAATAATCATGTTAATCCTTACTGTTCCTCTTTGCTAAATATTTCCATGTGTTTATTTTCAGAGTTTTATATTTTATGTAATACTTTTTCTACAATAAGTATCTATATCTCTTATAATGTAAAAATCAGTAAAAAGAAATATAAATATATTTTGGGCCTCCTAGTACACCTTTTACAATAATCTTTACATTAGCCTATGCCTTTATATTCTGGAAATTTTTTTCTCTTCATTATTTTTCATTCTTATTAATACAATCATCTCATTTCTAGTTTTTGATTAGTTTTACCGTTAGTTTTTGTTGTTTGTTTTCAACATGTGGATAATAATGTATGTTCCACAGCCAGAAAACCAGTCTAGCATCTTTAATAACCTAGACTTTAAAAAATGAAGACACCAAGATTAGTTAAAAAATAAAATAAAATTTACTGAATTTTCATTAAACTCTGTATACTCTGATATAAAAATAAGCAATCTAAATAATTTAGTGATATATTTTCCACAATGCCAGACTATGTCTCAACTAAGGTTGAAGAACCCAGACACATTAATATTTACTATAGTCCCAGTTGCCCCAACAAGCAAGGTAGACCTGCTAAATCTTGTTTTATCTATGTAATTTAAATGGAAACAACAGTTATAACTTAAAAATATATAAAACTAATTAAGCTTATGATTTTTTAGGTATTATGAGAGTGCTGATAATTAACTATCAGCTAATAGGAGATTTTTTTTTAATTTATTTTGTTGATAGAGATATGGAGAGAGAGAGAGAAGAGAAGAGAAGAGAAGAGGGGAGGGTCCAGAGCAGTCTCTAGTTGTTCTTCATTAGTTGTGACATTGTTTCATTACATACAAGTGGATGTGGGGCCACTTGAGGCAGGAACTGAACCCGGGGGCCTCCCACATGCAGGGAAGGTGAGAAGCTTATAACTGCAATCAAGGCTTTTAAATAGTCCCCTTTTAACACAGCAATAAAATCTTCCAACTGAAATACAATAAGATCTTTATTTGAGACCCAGATTGTTCTACATTCATTTTTGCTTTGGTTTCCTTTTTTCACACCATTTATCTCATGGTTTAGTAGTCAGGCCAGCATTTTAGCCAGCAGGAAAAAGGAGGAGACAGAGAAGGTTATACCTC
Source organism: Craseonycteris thonglongyai (assembly GCA_004027555.1). Taxonomy (NCBI): domain Eukaryota; kingdom Metazoa; phylum Chordata; class Mammalia; order Chiroptera; family Craseonycteridae; genus Craseonycteris; species Craseonycteris thonglongyai. The sequence goes on along the minus strand of PVKE010010509.1, from coordinate 40,873 downwards.
TGCCCTTTATGGACTCTTTCAGATGTTCTGTTCACCATTTCCCCTTATAAGCCATTAGGGAGAATTTAGAGTCACCATCCTACTTAGGTGGCTGAGAAGTGCCATGATCACAATTATAGCTAGAAAGAGTTATATTAAGGGAAGGGCAGAAAAGGGACACTAAAGTTATTAATAAAAGTTATATGTACCTACGCATTTATGCAAGTTTTAACTCTTCTCCTTGTGCAAGATTTAAGGAGAGTCCATGTATTGGTCTTAATAGCGTCCTGCACTCCCTTGCCAACTTCACAACTACTGTTTAATTTAATTAGTAGATGTCCAAAGACTTCAGGGAAGTTTGACTTTAGAATTGTCCTGGCTTGAAAGAAAGACTGTCCAATAAATAAAATCACAGATAAATTTTTAAATGGTATGGGTTCATACCCAGGTCAGAAAATGCTGCCCATCATCAGTTCTTTATTAAAACATTGTATTTCAGTTGGAAGATTTTATTGCTCTGTTAAAAAGGGACTATTTAAAAGCCTTGATTGCAGTTATAAACTTCCTTCAACTGATACCTAGTAGGGAGCATCAGAGATTATGTGACTCCTTAATTAAAGCAGGTTTGGGTTTTTTTAGGATGGTGGAAGGTTGAATGTGTGTCCTAGTGGGCTCAGGCAGAGATTTTTGTCTTTAACTGAAATTTGCATTTGAAGGTTGTTCCTGTGTTTGTGCCTTTTGCTCTCAGTGGCTGGTGCCATCCTGTTAACCATTAAAACAGTACTGTTTGTTCCTGAGAAGCTTGCAAAATGGTTAGTCAAGTTCAGCAGAAAGGAGAGGTAAGAAAGCATGCAGATGGGAAACTGGGGATTCACTCGTTTTGCTGTAGACCAGGGGTGTCCATCCTTTTGGCTTCCCTGGGCCAAACTGGAAGAAGAATTGTCTTGTGCCAGTCAAAAAAAACACAAACACTAGTGAAAGCTAATGAGTTTTAAAAAATCACAGAAGAAAATCTCATAATGTTTTTAAAAGTCTATGAATTTATGTTGGGCTACATTCAAAGCCGTCCTGGACCTCAGGTGGCCCATGGATTGGGCAAGCTTGCTTTCCAGTCATGTTCACCTTGAGGCCCAGGACAACTTTGAATGTGGCCCAACCCAATTTCTTAAACATTAGGAGATTTTTTTGTGTGTGTGACCCTTTTTTTAGCTCATCAGCTATGGTTAGTGTTAGTGTACTTTATGTGTGACTCCAGATAATTCTTCTTCCAATATGGCCCAGAAAAGCCAAAATGTTGGACAATGCTGCTTTTGACCCTTTATACCTATACAAATACAACTTGTTTGATAGGAAAGTTCAGTTTAAAAAGCTGTATATTTTCTTCAGTGAAAATTGCTTTAAGTATATGATTCCAAGGGGGAAAAGAAAAAACTTTTTATAATATCAGAGGCTATACTTTGACATCTATATGATATTCATATTTTTTTACCTTACATCTAAGTGGTTCAAAGAGCAACGCAAAATTTATCATGGGCCTTTCTCTCCTCCTGCTCAACAAATATCAATAAAATTTAATGTGAACATAGAATAAAAAATATATATCTAGCACATTTATAACAGAAGACAAGGGACAAGTAGAATCATCTGGAATTTACAGATTACCTGGTGAGCTATTTACAGCTGCACAGTTCTTAACAAGCTATAGATTTAAAAATGGGTAACTATTGAAGATCAATTTTGGAAACCTGATTTCATCTTTTAATTTAGAATAGTGGGCAATATTTTAAATTATAATATTGATTTAAAAGGAGGCACTGGGTAGAGAATAGAAATGTACGGTAGTCAGAAATCAAAAATAGTTTAAGTGGTAAAATATAACATTTTCTTAACAAGTTGCCTTTAGAATTCTAAGAAAGATTTTGCTCCCCAATTAAAAGAGAGAACTACGTGATTAAAAAACAGTCTTTCCTATTAAATTTATTACTAAGAACATCAGTAATTTATTTAGTGATACAGAGTGGAAAAATGAGAAAGAAGGCTTAGATTAATGAAATCTTTAATAAATCAAATGAATTAATGCCCAGAATGTGGACCTGAATTCCTGTGGCCTCTGGCCTCTTCTTAAGTGTTTTCTGTACGATTTTAAGCTTCAGTTATTTGGATTTTCAATTCTAGCAACTGAGTACATCTTTACTCAATAAAATAATTACATAGTAAAATCATTAGTGAATTATACAGCAAAACATTTGAATAAAATTGAAAATGAATTTACTTATATGACCATATTTTAGAAGATCAGTCAACTTAAAAAACAACAATCCAGACTTACTAGTGATTTAGCATTTAAAATACAACCAAGTATAATTTTTAATGGCAAAACAAACCCAAGATAAGTTAATTATAAAAAGTGAACTCTGCTTTCATCATGAATAAGCCAATATTTGGTACATATACACACACATATATATACACATAGTTGTATATAATAACGTGTGTATTTCTACTAATATTTTAGTGTAATTAAATGTATAATAGAAATACTTACAAATTGCAGAGACTTATTGGCCTGTGATTTTAGGTAGAAAATTTACTAGTTTGTTATTTTTTTACATTAAGGGGGCATTAAATTTAAAAATTATTTAATTAATTAATTTTAAAAAAGATTGTACCATCTGTGCTTTTGAAACCTTTGCAAAAGTTCTCTCTTCAGTGAGAATTTACTGAGATCTGACATATGAGATACCATGCTAAGGCCACTTCTTGAATAAACCTTTTTCTGCCTCTTCTGTTAAATTAGACCAGAAATTCAAAGTTACAAAAAAATAAATAAATAAAAAGAGAGAGAAAGTTTTAGGTGATAATGGCACAAAATTGGAGTAATTTTCTCTTTGTCATCTCATCAACAAGAAAAATGGCATTTATCAAACTATATTTATGTATATATTTTCCCTAAATAGTTTCACTTTGCCATTAGTAAGATCAACAGAATAGGAAATCAAGACAGCTCCTTCACTCACTAATTTTCACTGTGGTTAATCATTGAAACCATTAGTGAAACCCATTGTGCTTTTCCAACTATCTCTAACTTGAACTTGTTCAGCAAATTTTGTCTGCATTAGTAGCCATGGCAACTTCAGGATAACTATTGAGTGCTGGTAAAAACCTCTAAGTCTCCTGTAAGTCCATAATATATCGCCACAGAGACGCAGGCATGCAGAACAATAGAAACTTTTTATCTAGTTCCAAGGAAAAATGTAAAATGCCACAATCAATCAATTTATTATAAAATTAAATAGAAGATAAAGTTCAGATATTAACAAAACACCTTTTCCCCTGAGGTGGTAACACAAATGGCAAGCATTATAGCAACTATATAAAGCTTTTATGTAAACAGATCATTAGCACAGTAACATGCTTAGCTACTAGAGGAACTTGAAGAAATGATGGAAAAACAGTTAAACACCAGAGGAATATAATCTAAAAACTGTATTGCCCTATTTAGGTATACATTTATAATATACAATTTTATGAACTTTTCAATTTAATTCAGACTAAAAGTGTATAAACCTTTTAGAGTGATATACTTGTTAATAGATACTTACTGACAACTCCTCAAATTGGGGTTATACCCACAGACTCTTTTGTGTTGATTCAAAGCTCCGTGTTTATGATACCTAATTGTAGTTATATTATTGATACATTGGGTAGGCAGGCTGCTGTGACCATTTCACATAGTGATAGAGCCCTGTGCCTTTGGGATACTCAAATATATATCATTAAAGATTATATATATATGAATGTGTGTGTGTGTGTGTGTGTGTGTGTGTGTATACATATTCTGTCTGGACAATATCCAGACATGTAATATGAAAAATAGAGGAATTTATGCTTAATTTTTTTCCCAGGCAGCCCTCATATATGTATATGCCCTGTGGCATATTGTATTTTCTACAGATAACTACAGTAGTAACTCGCAATATAAACTTGACATTCTTCCCAAGTATCTCTTTCCTTGGACCACATGGACTCAGCTGCCTCAAGTGACAAGTTATGATAGAAATAACACTATGTAATTTCTGACGCTAGGTCATCAAAGTAGCCTCTATTTTTCTTGTTCTCTTGGTACACTTGCTTTTGAAACTCAGCTGTGCCCATCTTGCAAGGAAGCCCAAACTAAGCCCCATGAAAAAAATCGCATGGAGAGGCCATATTTCAACTGGCAGTCCAGTCTAGAGGTTCCACATCATCAATTGCCAGACATGTGAATTAAGGCGTTTCTAAATGATTGCAGCCTAAATGATGTCAGACATTTAGATCTGACATCTAAATGATGTCAGATCTCAGTAAATTCTCACTGAAGAGAGAACTTTTGCAAAGGTTTCAAAAGCACAGATGGTACAATCTTTTTTTTAAATTAATTAATTAAATAATTTTTACATTTAATGCCCCCTTAATGTAAAAAAAAAAAACTAGTAAATTTTCTACCTAAAATCACAGGCCAATAAGTGTTAAGTCCCATCAGACTTAATGTTTTTCCACTGAGGGCTGAGATATAGATGAGTAGAGTAAGTCATTACTGTCCTGTTCTTAAATTTCTAAGTCTCTGTTACCGAACACTATGAAATGACTGTTTTATGCTTCAAAATTCAGGTAGTTTATTATACAATATGAGTAACTAGATTAATTGTTTCTTAATTGTAGCAACTAAGTCTTCAGGTAGTGAATTCCTATTTATGCTTCTAAATTTGTTAAAATAATAATTATATGATATCAAGCCTATCTTTATTCAAGGGAAGATCATTAAATAAATAATTTTATTCTTACTTAAAAAGTGATATCGGTTGAGTTTCAACAAAGAAGTACTTAAGAAACAGAGTTTTCAATAAATGCATAAGTAGGATTTGCTCCTGTCAAACAGTATTTATCAGTTGAATACTAAGTAAATTAGATAAACTGATAACAAGAGGGAAGCATTGATTTAGAAAATATCAGTAACCTATCTCCTGGGAATTTGACATTTAAAACCAAGGTCTATCTCATGTTAAATTGTGTGTTGTGAATCAGATTGACTATAATGTTGGAAAATGTTTGGAGAAATAGAAACACAGAGGAGAGAGAAAGAAAGGCAGGCAGGCAGGCAGGCAGGCAGTCTATCAGTCTTTGGCGATACATTTTTGTTTCACCCTAATGGATTTTGTTTCTACTGACAGTTTCCTTGGAAGTGCAAATACATATCTTGATACCCCTTTATTCCTGTAAAACCCAATGTTTATCTGAGGTTACCTGAAAATAATGTATTAGAGTGCCTTTGACTGCAAGTTGCGGTAGCAATAGCTGTAGAGAAACCGGAATCTTTCCATGTTTTGTAGTTTTATCTTAGTGAAGGTCTCTCTTGTGGTTGTAGGATGGCTACCAAGTGCCGAGCACATATTTCGTCATTCAATAAAATTGCTAGGTTGCCACCTCTTTCACTACTCCTTTCTCAATCTTTATCTTCCCTTTTGACCTTTCAGAGTCCTTTCATTTTTAATTTCCCCCAACATTTGGAAACCACAATATTTGCATATTGATGAAATCTGCTAAAGAAAGGACATTCTCTGGCTCTAGCTCTCATTTTTTTACATAATTAGTGACTGGGTTTTATCATTTCTTTTTCTTACGAGTTGCTACACACAGGGGAGCGATTCAGACTTATGACAAGAATAATATGAACTTTACAATATTTTCAAAAAGCATAGATACAGTCGGTTTTTAAAAGTACTTTTTCTTCCCCTCAGTGTCACTTCACTTTATCTTTAGCTTAAGATCTATACATTAGCATTTGGAAATGAACACATTAATAAATGTATTTATAGCAAAGTTTTGTATAGAAATCATTTGTTAATAAAAATTGTCCTTTATTCTAAAGCATGATTTTTTAACTGAATAGTCATTTAGCTTATGTCAAATATACATGGCTGACTCATACAGAAATGACTCTGAAAAAAGAAAACAAATTATTCAAAATAACATTGCCAAAAATTAAACAGTGTGAATGTGTGTTGCTTTCCAGATTTTGTTGAAAATTTCTGATTTAAACCATCCCACACATTTTAATATATTTAGTGTACAATTTTGTCCATGTATGAGTACTGTATTTGTTTAGCTTTATGCACAGGATAATTTGCCCATGTCATTGAATATTTTTAAAAGCACTATAACAACTATAACATATTAAAAGAATAAATGTAGTACCGGTATGTATCATTTCTGTTTTCATTTTTAGATTATTATCGTTTTAGAATTAAAATATGACTGTTATATAGTAAATAACTTCTTTGCATGAATTTATATACACATTGTTTATTAATACTATATCTTTAAACTTATTCTTCTAAATGGACTTGTTGTGTTAAATAGTATATGTTTCCTTAAGTGTGTCACACAAACATAATTATTTAAAAATATAATTAATTTTTTTTCTGGGTCATTGACAATATTCCTGAAAACTATCTCATACTAGTATTCATATATTTATCATTTGATTTTATTACTTTTCACAGTGAATCCTAATAAATGTTCTGTGACATCAGTTACTGAAAATTACATATTGCTATCTACAGAATACAATGTGGCTTTCAATGCTTTGATATTTCTTCACTTTTCATTTGTATGTAGATGCATAAAATTGCAGTATAAACACAAATGTTTTGTTTTGTTCATTTGAGAGCAGGAGTTATTTTCATAAAACTAGTAATTATAACACAAATTTACCAAAAAAAAAGGAAAGCAACTGTACATAAACAACAAGTTTTAAAATTGAAGATTAATTGTATGGAAATCTACTTTGACATAATAAATTCAATTTTAGCAATTACAGAAGTATCCTTTAGGGAAAGCCAGGATGGCTCAGTAGTGCTCACTTTGCAGCACGAATCCCGGCCCCGGCCGTGCGGACCCATGTGCTGAACTGGGGAGTGCCCCCAGTTCAGTTCTCTCTCTGTATCTCTCTGTCTCTGTCAAAAACAATAAAAAAAAAAAAGAAGTATCCTTTAATTTTGAAATTCAGATAAAGAAATCAAAGTGAAGTTTTAGGATGTCATAGAAGATTTCTAATTAATAAATTTGTTAATTCTCTAAAATAAAACAGTCACTTAAACATTTTTATTGTTTACATAAAAGTTATTTTGAGAAAATTAATAAGAATAGTTATTCACAAACTACTTAATGGCCAATTAGATATGCGTTTCTCAAATCAATTTGCATCAGTATGAGTATCACTATATAATTCTTTAAAGACTGTTTGATATGTTTATATTTTTAATAGAAGAACAGTGATTTTAGGCCAGTGTGAAGAGGCAGTTAAATTTAAGTCATTCCATATCTCTCTCTTGTTCACCCAAAATAGTGAAAATGTATTCCCTTAGGTATATCCCAACAAGAAGACAAAACAAAAAAAAAAGTTATAACTACGAAATATTATGAAACCAATTTAATGATTTCAGTTGAATCAGCACAGAAATTCTTTATAATAAAGCATTAGAGGTGTTTACAGATATTTTTAATATAGGCGTTTGCTTTCAAAGATTTTATACACATGGGGTAAAAATTCTCTCTGGAGGAAACTTGGAACCGAATATTGTAGGCAAAGAAAGAATATTTCTTTCTATTTAAAAGTATTGATTGGAAGCTTGAGTTACAGACCCTCACTCTTCAAAAGCACACCCTGGATTTTTTTAAGATTCTGTTTTAGAATATTTATTTTGAAAGGGCCTACACATTGTATATGTCTTATTGAAAATACTGAATTTGTTTCTTGTTAAAATATGTTGCCTCATTTGTCAGGGACCAGTCTCAACTAAGATTTTCTTAATCACATTTCATTTATGCTATGAACACATTATCTGTAGCTTCATCTTTTCTTGAAAATCTTTTAAATGTCTTCAGGAAATTCCTGAAATTTTTTCTTGCAAAAAAAAAAAAAAGCTACTTAATGTGCACTGTGATTGGCTCATTGTTATCAGGTAGAAAATCCCTTTCTAAAGTAAAGAAATCTGTTTATGAATAAAGAAAAGTGAGCTTTATCAACTGCAGTGAGGGAGAATGCCACACACAATTCTGAGAAGACATCTGGTTAGGAAAAGTGTGGGCAAGGATGTAATTGTGTGTGGATTGGGCCTGGATGTTCTTATGGTGGCATATTAGGGGCATGTTGAGCCTTCGTATTGGTTGATTACTTAAGGAAGGAGAGCTTCTGGATGAAGATGAAAGCATAATATGAGTCACCAGAGATTCTTCTGTAATTATAGCAGACATAATGAGGATGGTAGTTCTGGTCTTTGGGACCTATCTTAGGAGATAACTGAAAATAGTTTTGAGTGTTTCATGATTTATCTTCAGTCACTCATTCTCACTATATTTAGATAAGTCAGTAATTCTTTCAAATTATCACTGAAACTAAATCAATAGGAGATGCATAGGTTTGTCTTTAGATATTTGAAAATCGTACATATGCTTAACACATATGCAGTGAATGCCATAGGCCTTGTAATAATAGTGAATACTTACAAAAGACTTCCTGAGCATAAGGCTTTGTTCTGAGCATTTTACAAAGATTCACTGAATTTTATAGTGACTCTATGAGCATGTATCAGAATCCTCATTTTACAGATAATGAAATTGAGGCACAGGTTGTTTAAGTAACTTCCCCATATTTACATGTGTACTAAGTTCCAGAATCAGACTTCAAACTTAGTTGTTCTAGTTTTGGAGCATGTGGTCCATGAGAAAAGGAGGGAAGGAAAACAAAGTAATGGAGATAAAGATCATAAATTAAGGTTAAAAAAAAAAAGAAAAGGGAGGTGGGGCATGGGTAGAAAAGAGCCCCTGATGGCCAAATTCAGATTTGATGGGGATATTAGATAGAAGCTGGAAGAAAAATATTGGTCATTGATGCAGTTCTTGTCTATATTTATTTAAAGAGAGCTGAAGAAAATAGCTTTCAAGATTTGATTCTGTATGCTACAAAAAAAAGTCACTGACTTTTTGTGAAAGACCTCGGTAAATATTGAAATTGTCTTTATTGCTATTTTGGAATTATATTTCTTTGAAAGAAAATGGTTTTTCTGAGCTGGCCTCAAGTCAAGAGAGGAAGACCTAGGCTCAAGGTAAAATTTTGTAAGGGTGTTTCATGGATTTTTTCCCCTATGATTTAGTACCCTACACCTACTAAATTATCTCCAGGTACTAAGCTAACCACATGTAGCCAAGGAGATTCTTGGCGGTAATTTCAAAAACTACTGGTATTGGCTATTTTGTAAGATATGACAGCTTTCTAGTGAAATAATGGTGTGAAGCAGTGTTATATAAAGTGGATCATGGACCAATGGTATAGGTCAGTGTCACCTGTGAGCTTGTTAAGGCATGGATATTATCTCATTCCACTTCAGGCGAATGGGATTAGAAATTCCTGAGAATGTGGTCCAGGATTCTGTATTTTAACAAGGTAATTACCATGCACATTAAAGTTTGAGAATCACTGATATGAGGACCTCAGTTGTTCAGACATAAGCCATGATGATACTTGGATTACCACCAAAATGCAAGGATAAAAATATTGGTGGTTACTTGGAGATAATGAAATACCAGCCATGAAAAAAATGTATTCTTTGAGATGTGTTATCTACAGAGAATGAAATATATGCAATATTATGTGACTTTATGCCACCACAAAATGAAAAATTCAAACTTATAATTTAACCAAATGGCTATGGACTCTCAATTTTATTAAGATGTTTTTAAACCTGTTAAGGACCATGAAAAATACTGTGTTTAGCCCTGCATTTCTGTGTTGTTGTTTTTTTCAAAATGATTTGCATCACGTATCTAATGGTAGCTCTCCTTTTACTATCTGTGTAAAACATTTTAACTAGAGATTAACACTTAACCAAAGCAGTGATCACTTTCTTTGTCTGTTAGTTTCTAAATGAGCACTTGACATTTTAACACTATGCCTTCTGTGGTGCACTACATCCATTGCGCTATTTGCTTTCGTCTATGCCTTTGATGATGTTTTCCTTTTGTTTGAAATGTCTTTCAAGCCTCATCTCTGTCACAATTCCTTTGCTTATCTTATCTGTCCCAGCCCAATCCCCACACACTCCAAGATGGATTAGGTGCCTAGTTCAGTACTCTCATACATGAGTCTTTTATAAGACTTCTTGTGGTATATTGACATGTTCTGTTTGTGTATGACTTTCTACCACAGAACTCTTTAGAGCCTTGAGGGTGAATACTGACTTACTCACATTTGAAAATCCAGCTCAGATACCGTGCCTACCATTTAGCCAGCGCTCATTATACATTTGATAAACTCAACTAATCGAATCATACAAAGTTATGAACCTAAAAATCAACAAAAGCATGTCTTTTAGTGGCCTCAACCGACATAAATGTGATATAGACTGTGAGCCAAAAGCCAAGCATTTTCTTCATGGAAAAAACCCATAGGTCCTGCACATTCTTTCTTTAGACACCATTGTAAAAAGTGCTCACTTATTTGATTTCCCAGCACATAGAAAATTAAAAGCAGTAATTTGGAGGCAGTGAGAGGATGATGTTAGAGGCAAGCATAGTACGGTAACTAAAAGTTATAGCTACTGACTGAAGGGGATAAAAAGGTGATTTCAAATGTACACATGAGAACTTTTCTAAATTAAATTATGGCTATCAACCTCTAGTATGTTCTTTGATGGGACAAATTAAATTATAAATCATTTAAAAAAGACAAGTTTAAAATATCATGTGTTTGGACATTATGTGCTCCATGTGCTTCTATATAACTCCTGAGTTAATGAAACAATCACAAAGAAGGAAGTATTTTGAATTAGAGTGTAATAAAAATATCACATGGTAGGGATGTAGCTACAGCAGGACAGAGCACAGCCTTAAATGCCTAAATTTAAAAATAGGGCAAACTACAAAAAGCAAACAAAACAAAACTGAAGAATAATAAAGATCTAGAATCCATGAAATAGGTAAGGTACTTAAAATTGAGGAAATGAAGAAAGCCTAACTTTGCTGCTTTACAATAGTTACTTAAATTAACTTATGTGTAATTACTGATTAAACTTTTGATATTGCATCAGTTACAGATTTCTGGATTCTATATAGTAAAAAACTATTTCAGAACAATGCTTTTTACTTATTCATTCAATATTTACTTATTAACTCTTCTGTACCAGTGCATGAAAAAAATAGAGTCCTGACTTTCAGGAGTTTAGCTTATTAAAGAAAAGCAAAGAAAATAAGCAATTTAAAAACCAATATGGGGAAGCCAGGATGGCTCAGTGGGTTAAGCGCTCACTTTGCAGCCCCGGGGACCAAGGATTGAATCCCGGCCCGGTCAATGCGGACCCGTATGCTGAATTGGGGTGTGCCCCCAGTTCAGTTCTCACTGGGGCAAGACCCCGGCCCAGTTTCTGCCTTGTGCAGCCCTGCGCCCACCTGTGCAATGGAACTATGTGGAAAAACCAATGATGTGCAACTGTGGAGACTATTCTGGGCCCTCCCCCTTCTCTCTGTCTCTGTCTCTGTCTCTGTATCTCTTTCTATGTTAAAAACAATAAAAATAAATTAAAAAAAAAACAAAAACAAAAAACCAATATGAGGGATTTCCTGAAAAAAATCCAGCCATAAATGCCTATATTTTTCATATTATGCAGCTAAATACTTTCTGGACATGGCTCATATATAACCATCAGATAAACATAAAAATCAAATAAGCAAGAAAACATACCACCTAACAATGATTTGTTTGCAGGGAGTATAGCCACAGTATGTATGTGTGAACACTCTTAAGTAAGACTAGAGGAGTGAAGATTGGTTCATTGAAACCAATCTTACTAAGGAGTAGATGGAAAAGAAATGTATAGTCAGGGAATGGAGATACTATCTAATAGGAGAAACTCTAATATGTGACTTTCTCTAGATCAGAAATACAAGGTCAAGGGGAATTTATGTCTTCTTCCATAAGTGGATACTAGGGAATATTCTAGGAAGGAGAGAGAAATCATGATCCAAAAGAGAGATGTAGTAAAATCCTTGAGAAGGTGAAAAGAAAGGAAAAAGAGAATAAGACTCATATTCTAAGAAGAATGATTTAAATGGTTACAAATTGGCCTCCTCATTTTTCTTTCCTTGTATTTGCCCCTAGTAATCTGAATGTGAATGCTTCTGCTGATATCTGGATATAAAGTGTATTGACCACACTTGTTAAGAAGGTTATAAATTGGTGGGAAGAGTGGAGAATATATGTTAAGATCTGAACAACGTTAGTACCTTTACTTATGAGGGTATGGGGGTAACAAGGAATTCTTTCGTGACCTGTTTGAAATATCAAATGATTAAACAATTTCGTTAAACAAATTATTTTTTAAAAGCATTAAAAAAATAATAAAAGGAAGGTACTTATAACACATATCTTCCTGTTCTGATAAGCTTATTACTGTACAGTTTCCCCTACCCCATTGCTGCTCTACAGCTTAGCCATGTGGATGTGAATCATACCAGTATGTGTTAGGGGTAGGTAAACTGAGAAGGTACAGCATCAAAATTTAGGACCATATAAGCTGCATGCACAAATTTCACTCCGAGTTAAAAGTGGACTGGGGCATTTAATTATTCCATTAAATTTGGGATATGTCTTCCTCACTGACACTTTAGTAATACATTCTACCCAAGCTTAAAGTACAGAGAGCTAGAGTCAGAGATCTCAGTTGCCTCCTTAGAACATAACTTCATGTTAATGAAGGGCAAAAGTCCCAAATGCATTAGCATCTTGTCAGAGGGCCTCTGCAGTCTGAACCCATATGTTTGCCTACCCTTCTCATGTTCTTAAAGAATTGGAGAGTGTTTTCAAAAGTGGCATGTATGTCTGGAAGTTTTAAGACATCAACTTTCAAATATGCAGTGTTCTAGGAGTAAAATGTTTCTATTTAAAAATGTATTTTTTTAGAAAAAGTCTGTGGTTCCTCATCTCTCCTTCTATAAACTCACTTCTTTATCTTTACAGACACGCCTCACATTCATTTTTAATATTTTTTATAATTTTTTATTGTTAAATTTATTGGGGTGACATTGGTTAGTAAAAATTGCATAGTTTTTAATATTTTTTATCTTTATGATGACAGTTATGTGCTGGTTTGCCAGTGGCAGTCTGGACTATAATTGTTTTTAGTGCTTACATATTAATATTGCCCACATTTATTCTCAATTTTGATGATAAACTATGGTCACCCTAACTATGGTGTATGGCTTCTGGGGGCAAATACATGAGGCACCCTCAAATATAAATAGAAGATTAGGTTTGGTATTGTGAAAGTGAGTGACATTAATGACTATGTAATAAATCTTCTTGTTCAGATTTCCCATTATTTACTTTCAACATAATGGAAGGAAAATCTAATAGAGTTGTCAGATGATAGATTATTAAAAAATAATTTTGAAGATAGATAGGTATATAATTTTTGGCATATAACTATTAAGAAGTTCATAAAACTGAGAAACTTTGCTATATTTTCTCAATGCATACCTACAAAAAGAAAAGGAAGAAAATGTAGGAATAAAATAGATGCTGGATTCTCTCTCATTCTACTAACAGGCAGTAATCACTCATTTATATGTGACAAAACTAGCTCGATCAATCTCACTAAGTGATTTATTTGAAGAAAACTAGGAAGTATTATAATATTTAGCAAAACTTGTAACATAATTACATTGGATTGACTCATCAGGTACTACTAATAATTATAACTAATTCCAAAAAACTTTTTAAACTTAGGCTCATGTAATCATAGAAAGTTAAAGTAAAATTATTTTACTTTATATATGAATTTTATTGACTATCATTTTAACATGGTCACTAATAAAAGACTGTAAAGAACAGATGTATATTACTTAAAGACACTAGTCTATGAAGGAAATGGAATGGATTTGTATGGTCAAGAGTTGAAAGGATTATGTAATGAAAGAAAAATTTATCATGTGCTTTTTTTTTTAAGTAGAAGATAGTATTTTGAAACTTCTAAGGTATTTTAACACATTTAAATATATATGAACAAGGGATGTAATTTAATTTAAAATGTGTATATTTAAAAGATGATGAGGGAACCTGGGATGGCTCAGCAGGTTAAGCGCTCACTTTGCAGCCCCGGAGCCTGAGGATTGAGTCCCAGCCCTAGTCCAAGTGGACCCACGTGCTGAACTGGGGTATGCCCCCTGTTCAGTTCTTTCCGGGGCCTATGTGGGAGTCTCCCAGCCCAGTTCCTGCCCTGCGCAGCCCCGTGCTCACCTGTGGAGTGAAACAATATGGAAAACTAATGCTGTCAACTATGGAGACTGCTCTGGGCCCTCCGCCTTCTCTCTGTCTCTCTCTGTCTGTCTCTCTGTCAAAAAACAATACAAATAAATTTTTAAATGATAATGAATGGTATATATTCAACTTAAAAATGACCAAGATGATATACAGTTTTGCAAAATGTTGGCTGTCTGGAAAGTATCCATCCATGCTCATTATACTGACAATAGCTAGATTTTTTCCAGATAGCCCTCATATATCAAACAATGATCTCCATGTGGATTTGTTGGGATCCTAATCTGAACAAAATAATTTGTTTTATGAACAGACTTCTCTCTACTTAGAAATGTTTGATATGTTCCATAATAAAAGATTTCAAAAAAAAAAAAAAAAATGGGGGCAGTGATATTAGAACCAAAATGTGGCGAAGATCAATGATACCAAACTTCACGTACTTGCTTATCATGCCAGGTTCTTCCACTCATAAAGTGATTTTCTATTCAGTCACTAAAATTCAAATCAAATAATTTTTCTAGGAAGTCTGTTCCAATATATTCTTGTTTTAAAGACAAGCCATATCAACCCATATCAAAACATCATACTTGACTAGAATTTTTTTCTTACATATATGAATTACATGAGGTTATGAGAATCCCAAGGGCAGTGTCCAACAGATCTGTGAAATCTCAATGTCTTACAATACACGTTCTCTGGAACATAAGTTTTGCTCAGTAAGTGAAGTCTGAAATAAAAACATTGTAAAAAGTTACAAATAGGTTTGCATTTCAAAGAATCATATGTTTTTAAGCTACTGATTTCTTTAAAGTTTAGACTTAAAAAACCTTGTCTAAAATTGGGAAAGAATAAACATGTTAAAGAGATCCCTTGTAATCAAAATTGGTTATCTTATTTTTGTCTTATCAAATTTTATCTAAATAGGTATTCTATATAAAGCACAGTATTTTGAAACATGTGATATAATGTATTCTTAAACAGAGTAAAGATATAAATTTAGTCTGTGTTTTATTATTGGTTTATATAAGTATCTTTTGGCTTCACAAGTTGTATTAGTGATATGCTTTTTATGTGATATCTAATCAGTTTATTTTTCTCAAATTCTTTAGTAGAAAAGAGGTAACTGCACATAAAGTTAAGGATTAATAATTTTGAATATTTGTTTATTAATGAAGGCTTTGCTAACACAGTGTCTTAAACCATGTATGTCCAAATGTTTGGGTATGTGAGAGTCCACTGTATCTGTCTAATGAGAGTTTTTCCTTTGAACTTCCTTATTTCTCAATTCCTGACTATAAAGTCTAATATATACTGAGCCTAATAAAGGGTTGTATCTTTATTAACCCAATTATATTATACTCTCAGAAACTTACATTTGCAATTCAGTGATTTGGTAAATCTACATTTGTGTCTGGAATCAAGATAATGTAAATTGCAGAGCTGAGTTTGTTGAGGAATTAGAGAAAGCCAGATACAGAGAAAAGAATGAAGCGAACATGCAAAGTGGTGCAGAGAAGAGATGGCTCCAGAATAAGGGAAGAGAGAGAAAAAGAGACTGATGATGTGGAAACTTTGGTCCGTGATAGATTTCCACATCTCAATCCTGAGCCCTCAGGAGGTATGAATATCCTACCTGCCCTTGTGTTTTCAGGAAATACCACTGCATCCTTTACTTACGTTCTTTAAATAAATTTCATTTGTTGTATTTTTCTTCCATTTTTTTAGCTTAAACCATTTTAAATTCAGTTCCCTAATGAGCCAAGATTAACCTTGGCTAATGAATATTATTTACAGAGTGATTAATTTAAGAGTTTGTGTAACATACTACACAGGTATAAGAATCAAATGATAACTAAGGCAAAAATAGCAGATTTCAGTTGTGTCTTTCAGGCTCTTGCTATATCAACTTTACTTTTATTTCCACCTGTTAATTGTATTTCTAATTTGTATTGTGTCAAGTAGATTAGACTATCAATAGTTCCTAAAATTATTCGTTTCTTGTAGCATGATCATTTGTTACTATTAGAAGAAAAACAGAGAAAAACACCCTGAGGGGTGGTATTTCTAAATGGGTAAATGTTTTGGTGATACCTTTATATTGCCATAATGTATTTTAATAATTTAATCACTTTTGCTATAAAAATACATTGCAATAAAAATGCACTCTCTAAGGACATAAAGATGCATTTCATTTTATTCAAAGTTATACAGTACCTTACCTTATACTCAATGAACTACTAATCACATACTCAAAAAATAAATCTCTATAAATATTTATTACAACTGTATAATATAAATCTGATTAAGGAACACAAGTGATACTAGAGAAATTTTTAATATGGGATGCTGGGATAGCTTAGCAGATGGAGCAGTTACCTTGCAGCCATGAGGTCCAGGGATTGAATCCCAGCCCTGACCCATGTGAACCTATAGGCTGAACTGTGGTGTATCTGTTACCCACCAGGGTGGCTCAGTGGTGCCTCCCATGTGAGAGGCCCCTGGTTTGGTTCCCACCCCATGTGGCCCCACATCCACCTGTGTGGAATGAAGTATGTCACAACTAATAATGTACAACTATGGAAACTTGTGGACCTTTTCCCCTTCTCTCTCTCACTCTATCTCTATGTCTCTCTCTCTCTCGCCTTTTCTCAAAAACCAATAAAATAAATTTTGAAAAGAATAAAATATGAACCCATTTTTTCATGTATATAAGCACATTAATTTTATCATAAATATGAATATGCAATATGGTGTTATTTGTTTATATTAATAAGAATATAAAAAATGCTTGAGAATTTATAATCTTTGAATTATTCAGGTATTACACTCTATCATAGCTTCAAATTATGATTCCTCTGCTTTCTAGTTTATAGCTCTGGGCAAGTTACTTATTATACATCCTCTAAGTTTCAGTTTCTATTATGAGTTCTTAGAGTTATGCTGGTTTTATAATATGCTTTCAAAATATGTAACACAATGCCTTGCATATAATGTATAATTACTAATTGGTTTTTAATATTATAAATTAAGAAAAATACATACATACATTAACATATACATAAATGAATAATAACCTTTGCTTCCTTAGCTTAAAAGTCTCATGTGGGATTTCTCTTAGGTTTTTCTCTCCTGACTCAAGGCGTTCACTTCATATTTTGGAAAGCTGCAGCTTCCTCAGGGCTGATCTCTTAATGTTCTGCCCTGAGCCCCATCTTTTGACATCCTGCCTACAATCATCTGGTGAAGGTCCTAGGAAAATATCATCTGATTGTTACAGCTCACTCTTTGCTAGGAAACCTTGGAGTTCTGCCATACATGCATGCAGCCATTAAATGTTCAAAACCATGTGTCTCTGGGTTCTTATTACACCTAATAGATGAGTTCTTTCAGTGATCTTCTAGTAACTAGGGTAAAGAGAGGTCATCAGTCTATTCTCATAGAGCATTTCACTTCTAGTACTTAGTCCTCTTATGCTTCTTTTTTTTTTAATTGTCAGCTCTATGGCTAAGAAATAAGCAATGTTTTTGTTGGTTAGTAAACAGAATTCGGTTTTTAGGATGAAAGTGATGATCCCTTGTGACTATCTATAGCTAATTATTTCTGTATCTTAATTGTATAAATTTTCTAATTAATTCAAGGTAATTTGGTGCAAATAATCAGACCATGGACCTAAAGTAATAATTCTTTCTGCATATAATGTTATCCTGGAGGAGCATAGTAATTGATTCAAGAATTTGAGATCAAGTTTTAGATCTGACTTTCATTAGTTTATCACACTAAATGCTTTTTGTATGTTTTGTATGTTTAGCAGGACATTTGTCCTGTAAGTATTCCCTGCCCTTCCAAACACCAAAAAAGTGAAGTATTTTGATAGGGGAGTGAAGTTCTTATACAAATTATTATATTTCTTCAATCTCAACTTCTTTACTAATGAAGGAGGAATAAGAATTTTAACTTTATAAAGTTAAAGTAGATTAAAAAGTAGCAGTAATTTGTATTAAAATCTTTGCATGTTAAGTAAGGTTGTGTTTTTCTTTGCTCAACAGCTGTGAGAGGTTTGAAAAAATATTTTGGAATCAAAGAGTATAAAAAAAGAAGATGATTCAGACTAATGGTGTCTAGGAAAATTGTCTTATTGTTGAGAGAATGAGTAGCTACCTTTTGTCTGTAATTTTAGCAGAAGAAAGAGACCGTCTCAGCACTTTAAATCTATAAACAGTTAAGTCAGACCTGTCAGATTGAAGAAATGTGACAGGTCAGAGGGTACAAAACCTTGTTGTTGCCTGCCTACACCAGCAAATACATCTTGACCCACTCAATTAAGCCATAATTTATTGTTGTTTTTTTGTTTTGTTTTTTGTTTGTTTAGGAACCCATCCTACTTTATGTAGCCACACCCTCCAGGGAAGTAGAATGTAGTCATGAAATAAAATTCTTTTGTTATAAGCTAAGTATGATGATCCCACCACTCTCATTATGGGTTGGTTTATGAATGAAATCATGATACCATTCTCACCTTTAGTATAGGAAGAATGCAATTGCCAAACTTCTAAAAAAAGAGGTTTTTTTCCTCACTTGGTAAGACACCACAGACACTTTAGAAGAGTGTTATTTCCCCTCACCCCTTTCTGCTGCCATGAACATTGGCTTGACATCATAGTAACCATGATAGAAGCAAAGCTTCCGACAGAATAGATGATGAAAACAGATTTTTATACTAGCATTGAGTAGTTAAAAACTCCAGTAACACCTACCTTGGAATTTCTTGCTGTCCTAGAGAAAATGCTTTCCCTACTTTTAAGTTTTAATTGAGACACATTTATATTATGTGTAAAGTATTTTGATGCGTATAGACATGAAGACAGTATGAGCCATGAAGGTCCATTGGCTGTGTGGCAATTGGATACTGAGTTCAACATGATAATTTAAAACAGAAAATGTGAAAATTGATGCCATTGCTCTATGAAAGTGAGATTCTTTATTAGAAAACACATTTTCAAAAGTTAAATTATTCAGAGCATTTTCTTCTGAATTGGATATATTTCACTGGAAATACTAGTTATCAGAGATCATACTTAGTTTTGTTCATACCTACTTGTATTATAAGTGAAAACTAAGCATTCAATAAACATAGCTAAATAATAAAAGAATAATTAATTTGAAATAATCAGTTTGGAAAAAAATTATTTACTATACAAAAAACTAGAAAATATTTATAAATGATGATGGAAGAAGTAATAGTCATTGACACACATTGTTTAATTGCTTTAGTTGAGATAAGATGCTATAAGACTCAAAGTAATGGAATAGAATAACAATAAATTAATGATGTATAAGAAAAGGAGGCATCTGGAAGATTTTAAATTATAATAATCTTAAATCTTAAGCATCTTAATTTACAGATTTATACAGGTTTTGGCAGAAATAGTGCCATTTTTAAAGTAGTATAGTATCCTTGAGTATGATATTGTTATGTTACAGAATTTTTTAATAAAAGATTTGATATAGATTGCCAGCTCATAAAATGGGGGCTTGCTTCTGACAGACCCTATATATTAAAAATAATAGGTCTTAATCAAAAATTTGATTTTATCAAATTTTATATATTTAAAATAAAAATGAAATAGAACACCAAAATCTTGTTCTAAAAGGTAAAGCCTAAATTTCATGTAGCTTCACATCGTAAAACTCCAACTTTTAATCTTATTTTGCCCTACTTTTTTTTTTTCTACTTTCTTTACTATTTTCTCACTAGTCAGCTTCCTGTTTTATGATTATTTCTAACATGTCCTCCTAAGGCAGTATTCATTGTTTTAGAATAACCTCTCTAGTCTACTCTTCAAGCTAAATTTGCTCCCAGCGATGTGGTCTTGTTGGAGAGAGTTAATAAACTATTTCACCATGGAGTGGAGTTGAAACACGTATTACCTAAAGGCAGAGCATAAGACATTTTTTTGGAGACATTTAGGAGCTCCTGAAATTGTGCTATAAATGGACCCATGGATATATTTGGTATAAGCCAATAGGGGAAATGGGGGAGTCAAGCTAGTCATTCCAATTAACAGAATCAACTCAAGATAAATTGAATAACAAAACTCCCAAATTAACAGTCCTCAAGCCACTACATATGAACAGAGGGCTATTTTGTTTTTCTACAAGCGTTTATCTGAAAAAATTAATCATAAATAGGAGATAAAATGATAGGGGAAATACATTTTTCTTACTATGAATATGTTAAGAAAGCAAATGGAAATTTTCTAATTAGTAAAACATTCTAGTCAAGAAATACTAACTGCATGTTTCTGTATGTGTGTGTGGGGGGTATGAGTGTTCATGTGTATTGATCTTCATGCATTTCTTACAGCTAAATAGCCTATATTTTATATATGATTAAAATGATCAATACAGTATATTATCCATTACTGAAAGCTGTATTTGGATATTTTTGAAATGCAAAATGTGTGTATTCTACTGGCTTCAACATTTAATGCACATTCAACAAATTCTCTCATGATGAATTTTTTATGTACTCAAAATTTTGGATCCAGAAAAATATGTACATGTGGCCCTCTAGTTTTTAAATGATTGGGGAGAATTGTGCTATTGAAAAGCAAAACGGGGAAAGCCGGGACGGCTCAGCGGGTTGAGCGCTCGCTTTGAGGCCATGAGGACCGAGGATCGAATCCCGGCTCCGGCCCAGGCAGGACCCACGTGCTGAACTGCGGAGTTCCCACAGTTCGGTTCTCTAGCTGTCTCTGTCTCTGTCTCTCTCTCTATCTGTCAAAAAGTAAAGTGGAAATAACTATGCACTGAAGACAAAAAGATAATTTCTCTCTATAAATGTGAAAAGATAAAAAAAAAAAAAAAAAAAAAAAAATCCTTAGAAAAGCAAAACGATGGGGAAGCCGGGATGGCTCAGTGGGTAAGCACTCACTTTGCATCCCCAAGGACTGAGGATTGAATCCCAGCCCTTGCAGACCCATATGCTGAGCTGGGGAGTCCCCCCAGTTCAGCTCTCACCGGGGTGAGACCCCAGCCCAGTTCCTGCCCTGTGCAGCCCCTTGCCCACCTGTGGAACGAAAATATGTAGAAAAACCAATGATGTGAAACTATGGAGACTGTTCTGGGCCCTCCCCCTTCTCTCTGTCTCTGTCTTTGTCTCAGTATCACTCTCTCTCTTTCTCTGTCAAAAACAATAAAAATAAATCTTAAAAAAATTATAAAAAGAAAAAAGAAATGTTAACATTTAATTTTCCTTTTTAGTTCTCTTTCTTTTGTGTTTGAACCCTGATACATTTAAAAAGCAACAAATGGGGAGACACAAACAATTTTAGAACTTGTGGATTTTTTCACAAAACAATAAAACCCTCAGGTTTATCATATTTCTTCTATTTTCTAGAATTAATAATTTATTAGGTAAGTTCATTTATTTTGAGAAATTATGTGTATAATATATGTTTGTGCATGTGCATGTAATTTTTGATAAGTTTTAAAATACTTTGTAATGCCCTTGATTACATTCAATATTATTAAATATAAAATGCTCTCACTTTTGCAGTGCTTTCGGAAATATTGAGCTATAGAATACATGGGAATATATGAGAGTCTGAAAATTAAACTATATAATTTTGTAATGTTTTCAAATACATTTTACAGTACTACTGTAATAATTTATATACCCATATTGCATTTTCTGAGTAATTTCTTAATTATTTCCCACACTAAATGTTAATAATGTAGTTGCTTAAAATAATTCACATTAAAATTGTCACAACCTTGAACAATAAAAGAGAACTTTCTTCAATAACGGGAACTTTTAATAACTGCCTTTTCCATTGATGCAGTCTCTGACCACATGCAGTTAGTTATTGAGTGCTTGACATGTGGCTAGTGTGACTGATGGAGAAAGACTTTTTTTCTGAATTTTTTAATTAAAAATAAAATATTAACACATTGTATGGCCTAATGAAGTATAGGTATAAAATAGAAATGTAGAAAAGTGGTATACTCGTATAAGATTAAACGAGTATAGCTTATAGAAACGTTTTGTCTTCACAGTGATTTATTTTGAAGATTGTGCATGGCTTTTCTGGAGGGGACAATGCTGTGTGGCATTTGTTTTCCACTCTGCCCTTTCTCTCCCTATTTTTTGCCCTGAATAGATAACGATGTCCACAATTGCAAATCAGACCTATAATAATTAGGATCTATGGTATGCTGGGATAGCTCAGTGGTTGAGTGTTTCCCTCCCAATTGTGAGGTCCAGAATTTGATTCCTGGCCTCAGCCTGAGCAAACCCATATGTTGAAATACGGCACTACTTGTAACCATCAGGATGGCTCAGCAGCAAAGGTACTTGTCTCCCATGTGGGAGACCCCCAGTTTGGTTCCTGCCCCTCATGGCCCTATGTCCACCTGTGTAGAATGAAACTATGCCACAACTAATGATGTACAACTGTGGAGACTGCTCTGGGCCCCCCACCTCTCTCTCTCACCTTCTCTCAAAAAGAAAAAAAAACAAAAAGCAAAAACTAAAATAATTAGGATCTATTTTTATTGACCTTACCCTCTGTTAGAGAAATTATACTTTCTATTTTAAAAGTTTAGAAAAAGGTTTGTGAGAAATTTTTATATTAAAGAATTAGGGAAAACTTTTTTTTTCTTTTTTTTTTTTATTGAGTGATTTGTACTAGTACATTACAGATCAAATAATATACATTGTGGTCTGTATCACTAAGCCTCTAAAGGAAAATAGCAGTGCCAATAAAGGCAGGATATAACAACAGTTCCTAACATACTGCCTTCCTCAATGTTTGGGCCCTTTAAGAATCATTGCTTTATACACAATTCTGTAGCAATTTACATTCATGTCTCTTACCTACTACATTCTTTCTCTGTTACAGTAGATTTTTTTTAATGGTGGCAATTATAGTCACTTTCCAAAGTGATGTGTTTAAAAACTTGGACAAGATAAATGAAAAGGTGTTTAAAAAAAGGTTTTGAGACCAAGCTGAAAAAAACCCCACCAGGCTCAGGAAGGAATTGAAGCAGTGGAGGAGCTATTGGACATTAGGAAGAGATTCTTCATTGGGCTGAGCTCCACTCTTCCCATGGAGAAAAGGAGTGCTTCCTTCTCCCTGCAAACCTACTAAGAAAAGCTCAAAAGATCATTTAAAATTTCCCACTTGAATTAATTGAAGTTCATGAAATATATTGGGGTGATGGCCAACATAAATGGTAGAAATAGAGAGCTATTCTATTTGTGGCAGTAGAATGGAGAGGTGCCTCTTAGAAAATAAATGAACTCCCTTTGACATTTCCAGATGTTTGTTGTTTGTCTTAGTCACTTAAGTATAAGCTTATTAAGGGTAGTGTTCTTCTGTTTCATTCACTTCTACAGTTCTACCATCTAGAACATTGCCTAGAAAAAAGCAAGTTGACAGTAAATATTTCAAATGACCAAATGAATGAATGAATGATATATAAGTTAGAACACGTAATGACACCTGTGTGGATGGATGTATCATTTATTATTTATCAGGCTAAAGAACAAATAAAAAAATAGTATATTTAGAGGTATGGAACAGGAAAGATGGGTATAGTACTAGAAAAGTTAAGTTTTAGTTCTGTAGTACATTCAAATGTATATATATGCACCTAGATTTCAGTAGAGCCATTTGGGCTGTAGATAAAAAAAAAAAAAAAAAAAAGTCTCAAAATGACAAAAGCCAACTGTTGAGCAAATAATACCAGGTGATACCACACAAGGGGTACCCTCCCCCCCCCAAAAAAAAACTTTCTCCACTAGATAACTGTTCTAGGAACCCACCTGCATCAGTGCGCCAGCTAGTGTTGTTGTGATAGGCTGCATTTGGCTTCAGTGAATTATTTTTGGAGTCTCTTTCAACATGTTTGCCCATGTCATTATGGTGATTAGAACGAACGATATGAGGCGTGACAACACATCTGCCCACACAGCTCTGAGTGTTCAAAATGATCCCTGGCATGACCCCTGTGCCCCACCCTCCCTATTCACTCAATCTCATCCTGAGTGACATTTTTTTGTTAGTCTGGATGAAAGGAATCCTCAAAGCAAAAACATTTGCCAGTGTGTAAGAGGCGAAACATAAAACTGCAGAAGCACTTAAAGGCATCAAAATTGACGAGTTCAAAAACAGTTTTGAGCAGTGGCGAAAGTGTCTTGGTAGGTATATTGCATCAAACTGGAGAGTATTTTGAAGGTGACTGAAGTTTAAGCATGGAAGAATAAATACACTATTTTTTTAAATAAATAAATTCCATTTGGGGGGATCCTCCCTCACAATAAACATACCAGGCTTTCAGAAAGAATATTTGTAGCAGATGTGAGATTTCCTCATGGTTCTTTGCATTCTGGGGCAAGGTATATATGATAGGAGAGCTGGATGTCACATTTGGACTCTGGGCTTACAGAATGTATCATTCAGGAACCATCATGTATGCCTCCTCTGGCACAATAAAGAGTTAGGGGCTGCTATCCAATGTTTCTTGCTACAGCAATATAAATCGGGAGAGTAAGATAATCTGACAAGAGTGTGCAAAGATACGAGGGTAATAGTAACTGGCAAGAGGAGGTGTTTTTGTTTGTTTTTTAAGATGGCAGTAAAATCAACACAATTAAATACTGATGGAGATTATCCTGTTTCATGCAAAATAATAGTGGTGTAGAAGATGAGGAAGGAGGTATTATTTGTATATAAGAGGATGGGACCTTGTGCAGCAATTAAGGAATTGACTTCAATGGTGTGTTTAGATAATTCATATTGGGGAATGAGAAGAAAAGCATACTACATGGGTATAGAATCTGTTGATTGTATTTCTGAAATTTGATGACTTCTACCTAATCTCTCATACTGACCCTATGATAACCTGGGCCCTATTTTGTTCTGTTCCCACCAGTACCGCTCACATATTCACTGAATATGGGTTTATGGCTGAAATGCATTATTTGTCCCTGATTTGCTTTGTTACATCTGTTATTTTTGAATGATTCTATGTCATCTTCTTAAAGCACTCCTCTTTCAGTGCTCAGTTCAAACATGGTTACAGAGATATGTCCTTCAGATATCTACCTAAAGATCATTTGTTTTCTTTTCCCTATTATTTGAGGCACTAACTTCCAAAGCTTCATTTGAGTGTCTTTATATATGACTGCTTGTTGACCTGTTACTTATCACTATTTAGTAATGCATCCATTACCTAGATGTATGCTCCACTAACCGCATAGTAATACACCTATTACCCAGTTGTATGCTCCACTAGACCATAAGCTTCTTAAGGACAGCAAGTCGCAACCTGGCATAAATAGGGGCTCAAATTCCCATTTTCCAGCTCTTGGGGCAGAGTCTTTTCAAAGGCTTATAAAAAAGTCAATATCAAAAATAAATGGTCTTTTATCAATTTATGACATAAATGCTGGGATGTACAAAACTATGTCGTAAGGAACCAGCTATGCTATAATATATTTTAATTCTGATGCTTGGAAATGTGATTTAGAACAACAACAACAACAAAAACAAAGAACGAACGGTGGTCAATGGTCATTCCAGTGATAGTCAAAGTAATTACAGAGCACCAAAACTTTATACAGGTATATATTAGAGTGTGTCTACCACCAACAAAGAATAAATAATACTGAATGTCACAACAAATTGCCCAACCACAGAAACTACAGAGAGGTCATTCAGTTCACCAAACTCATTGATCTCCTCTGGCATTTAGCACAACTGGTAATAATGTACCGGGACTTCAGTGGTGTCTAGGTTCAGTGTTCTGTCTGAATGTCAAAGGTAATCAGTTGGACATGATAACAATTTTAAAGGTGTTGTATACTACTTAGTAACCAAAATGGCATTTTCATTATTATTTGTGAACTTTTAAGTATCTCCTTTGGGATTCTCTACAGGGATTCAGTTTCATTTGAACAAAACACTGTTGAGCACAGATCACATAAATAAAGGCATGTCCTTAAAATATTTGAAAAAGAAAAAGACGGTTGAGTTGTGTCAAAAACCTTGTTAAGGTGATGGTTAAGATTTAAAACTTAATATTTTCTTAAAAGTCAGATGTTGACTCAAAGTGAGATACACAGGAAGATTTTTAATAGTCCACTATTAGATAAAAAGTCATAATTTAATAATATTTTGTAAAATAACTTTATTTCTCATTTAGAGAAGATATTTGTATATTTTTATCTATTATGAGAAAAATAACGTCAAATCTTATTATTTTGTTGTAATTTGCTTCAGATTGCGTTTTAGGAGTTAAATATTTTAGGTGCAATTCAAGACAACATTTTCCTCTTTAGTTCTATTCTCCTCATACCTGCCCCTAAAGATACTGACTAACATTATTACAGTAATCCACATAAGTGTTTTTATAGTAACTAAATATGTTTATAGCCATAAAAAATTACAACAAAATTTTATAGTTTTGTTTTAAATATGTTCTGTTATATTAGTTTATAGTTTACTATATAAAATACTTTATGCTTTTGAGATATGTCATATTGATACATTTAGTTCTAATTTATTTATTTTAATATTTATATACTATGCAATTTTACAAATATACTTTAATTTACTTTGCCATTTTAAAATTTGTGAATGAGTAGTGAATTGGGTTTTTTTTCCCCTAAATATCATATCTTACAAAATACTTCAGTGCATTCCTGTATATATTTCCTTATGTACACATGTACACACTTTAGTAGGCTAATGGATAGAAGAATTGCAAAGTTCTTGGACTTGTACGTTTTCAAATGTCATCTATTGCTAAATTTCTGAAGTGGTTATAATCGTTTGTGCATGAATATTTTTGGTTTTGGAAATAACTTGCTGCAATTTTTCATTATCAGTGTTTTAAAATGTAGTTAATCAAATAGACATGAAATTGTCTACAAGTTTTGCAAATATTTTTTCCTTAAACTGTACCAAATGTACAGAATGGTGTACAGAGCTGAGCGCACAGCTTGATAAATTTTCATAAACTAAAATCATGCCTCTAACCAGCACTTAAATCAAAATAAATAAATAATAGAATATTGCCATATTTCCTGGGCTCGAGAAGTCCCATGTTCAACCTTTCAGTCACTGCCTCTTCCCAGTGGTAATTTTGATATCCTGACTTCTAGCATCTCAGATCAATTTTGCCTGTTTTGGAATAATACCTTATTTAAATTAAACAGTGTGCACTATTTTATGTCAGGCCTCTTTTGCTCAACATCATGGTCATGAGTTTCTTTCATAGTGTTGTACACAGTTATACTTATGCATTTTCATATTTTATTGAATGACTGTATGACAATTTGTTCATGCATTCTACTGTGATTGGATATATAGGTGATATACTGCTGCATGAGGTGCCAAAAGTTGGTGCCTTAAAACAACTGTTTAATTATATCTAATGATCTGTGAGTAGACAGACTCAGTCAGCTCTCCTGAGCCTTTCCTGCCACTTCCAACAATGATTTGGGCTGCAGTCTCCTGCAGACATAGGTGCATTGATATGTGCATGGAGGTTAATTTAGGTGCCTAGAGGCTGTTGCTGGTGTTCCTTTGGGAGCTACACCAGCACTGTAGACTGGACCGCCTCTGGTTCCCTGCACATTCCTTCTCCAGGTGATGTGGTTCCAAAACTTTATCCAAAAGATAGTTTTCCATAGGAAAATAAGCAGATTCTTTCTATCATTTTAAGGTGTGAAATCCGCAGTCTGTGAATAACATTTTTGTCCCAATTTATTCATCAAATTGTCACAGGACAATTTTGGATCCTGGATGTTATTCAAGGATGGAAAGATGTTTGGAGATATTTAAAAAAACAAGATATCATTGTTCATCCTCTTCTGAAAATAACTCATTAGCATATAAGAAATATGTTCCTTCCTTTCTCTCTTTTAATTATGTTGTTTTTTAAAGTTCAAAACTTCATCATTTAAATGAGGTCAAGACCTAGATTTGCTCATTACTTTAGGTGTGTTTTCTTGGATGCAAAGGCCAGTGAACTTAGAAGTATCTACTATACAATGTCAAAGGAATAGAAAATAGTATACCTACAACACACACCAGCATTTAAGGATTGTGGGTGGGGAAGATAGCAATTCAGATATTCAACCAGCCATATTTTATCAATACTCATATTTCCTAGACGTGATTTTCCTCAACTCTTTGCTCTGCTCTCTGAGTCATTCTTTTCCCTGACAAAGCTGTGAATAGTGGAATACCTTCCATAGGCTGCGAACTGACTGGACAAATACCAAAACTCAAAGGCCCCGTTTTATTTTATTATTTTTTCAAAATTTACTTAAAGTTTTGTTATGTTAAGAACAGTTAATATGATATCCACCTTCATTTTCAACTGTACAATACAGAATTGCTAACTATAGGACAATGCTGTACAGCAGATCTCTAAAACTTTATTGCCTCTGTTTTTTAGCAGATATAATTTATTTGAAAACTGGATACATTTATATATATGTTTATTTTTGTGTGTATATTTTTTTTCTTGTATATTTTTTAATTTTTTTTAAATTAATTAATGTATTTTTATTTTTGACAGAGAGAGAGAGATACAGAGACAGAGAGAGAACTAAACTGGGGGAGCTCCCAGTTCAGCATATGGTTCCACACGGGCCAGGGCCAGGATTCGATCCCCGGTCGCCGGCACTGCCAAGTGAGCACTTAACCCACTGAGCCATCCCGGCTTCCCCTTTGTATATTTTAAGGAGTGATAAAAAGTCAACTCCACAACCACTTTGGAGAAAATTTAAAATATTTATTGTTTTACTATTACTATAATGAAGTGACCAACCTTCTGGACGACAAATTAAAAAGAAAAAGGTATCATTCTCCACCCCCACCCAATTTAGGCAAGGTACTAGTAAGCAAAGGACCTAGGCTTAGAAAAGTCAGTTTCTGGACAGCATAAAATTGAATCGGCAGTAGGTAACACATAGAAACAAATTATTAGAATAATGCAACTACAACACTGTTGGGAGTGAAGTGCAGTAGTATATGTCATTAGGTATTTCCAGCTGTGATGTAGTCTGCTAGCAGTGACAGCAGCAGGCAAGCTAGACTCTTCTGACTAAAGCAAGGTTTTGGATATACGGGAGCTATCCAGTAAGTATCCATCCATGTAACCATTCTCGTTATATTAGCAATGGCTGTGTTTTTTCTGGACAACCCTCATATTTCTCTTTTTCCTTGGTAGTTACCCTGATATTTGCCTGTTTTTCAGCCTCTTGCTACCATGATTTTGTGCGTCTCTGCTATTCTTTCAATATTTTGTGTTTCTTATGTTTATAACTACTGGTATCTGTTGTATGTACACAAGAGACCAGATTAGCACAAATTTGAACATTAGTATATTCTCCTGTTATCAAATTTCCATAGACAAACTTAAGACCAGACTCTGTATCCTCCTTTCCTGGTATAATAAAGTAAGTGAGTGTTAGGTTCAAAAAGCTGTATTTGTCAGTGAGCTTTGTTTCCTCAGTTGCTGCAGCCTGAACTGTCTACTATGACTATGAGGCAGCTTATTTAAAATCTCAAAATTGAAGTTCTTTGTTATCAGGAATCTCAACAACACCACATTTTAGATTCCAAATCAGATCTGTCAGAGCATCACCCCACACCTATGATACCCAGAAAACTCAAGGAAGAATGACTAGAGCCATTTTTCAAACAAGATGATGTTTTTAGAACCAAGACATAAAACAATACAGAAAGATGCTACTTTTTAAAAGTTGATAACAGAGACAATGAAATTTGGCAAAAACAATAGATAGGAGACTTGTGAGAGTGGGAAAAAATGTTCATTTTAGCCCCAAGAGCCTATGATAGTTTGCACAGTTTAGGAAAAAGTTTAACCTTATATGAAGTGGCTGCAATTAGTAAGCTAAGTGTGAGAGTTCACTTAATCAGATAAAGGAACTTTGAAAAATCTTTCTGTCCATACCAGTTCTTATAATTTGATATATATTTATGTTTTCTTAAAACTTTTATAAATGTGCAATGATGAACTGTAATATTATTTTTCATTATGCATATTTAGAACTTCCAAATTTTCATTTCTATTTGGGTGTTCTGTTTCAGGCACTTCAATGCTAAATGGTGTGAATTCTGTCAGGTGACATTTGCTTTTCTTGCTGCATTATATAGGGTAAATTGCACCTGTAGCAGCTAGCTCTCCGTTCACTTTTACTGTGTATCTCTAAGCCTGTATGTTCTTCTGTATTTTTATGATCCTCAGAGACCCAGCGTATTTTTAACTCTGTGCTACAGTGTCTGCTCCATTGTGTTTTTTGAATTTCTTAGGTGCATGTAATAATAAATGGAGGGACCCCCCCCCCCCAAAACCAAAATCAAACTATCTTCTGGATGCAGGCCCCATGTCGTACAGGCTTTCCCTGCTAGATGAGTGTTCTAGGAACCCATCTGCCTCTGTGTACCAGCTGGCATTACTGAAATAAACTGCATTCGGATTCAGTGATTTTTCTTTTGGAGACTCTTTTAACACATTTACTCATTTCATGATGAGTGATTTACACAAACAATGTGTGGCGTGACACGCACCTGCCCACATGGCACTGAATGTTCAGGAGTTTTTGACTGAAAATGGCAAGACCTCTCGTGCCCCACCCTCCCTATTCATCTGATCCCAAGCAACTTATTTATTTATTTATTTATTTATTTATGGTTCTCCTGATTAAAAAAAAAAAAAATCCTCAGGGGAAGTTGGGATGGCTCAGTGGTTTAAGTGCTCGCTTTGAAGCTCCAGAGACCAATGATCAAATCTTGACTCTGGCCCATGAGGACTCATATGCTGAACTGGAGACCCCCAGTTTGGTTCTTGCCCACGCCATTTGGCCCCTGGCTCAAGGCGGTGAGCCTCCCATGCGGGACACCCCCAGCCCAGTTCCCACCCTGTGTGGCCCCCGCCATGTCAAAAATTGGTGACATACAACTATGGAGACTGCTCTGGGCACTCCACCTTCTCTCTGTTTCTCTCTGTTTCTGTCTCTGTTAAATTACAATAAAATAAATCTTTAAAAAATTCTGAAAGGGTAATGTTTTGCCAGTATGGAAGAGGCAAAACAAAAATGACAGAAGCACTTAAAAAGCATCAAAAGCAATGAGTTAAAAAACCGTTTTGAAAAGTGGAAGAAGTATCTCCATAAGTGTATTACAAATGGAGAGTACTTTGAAGGTGACTGAAGTTTAAACATATACGAACAAATACACAGTTTTTAAAATAAATAGATTCCTGTTTTTTGGGAATCCCCCTCATATATGTCTGATAGGGAAGACCTCCTTTGAGAGTCTACACTTGATTCAACATGAAACTTATTCCTAGTGCATTTTTGATATGAAGTTGCTGTCAGTACTTATGCCAAAGAACCAAGGACATAGTGGGAATCATCACTTCTGCCAAATGCTCTTCCTTGATACTTTGACTTTCCATCGGTTTTGATTACTCCAAGCTTTTAAAACCCTTTGGTAATTCCAGGAACAGTAGAAAGAATTCTTTCCGACATGTAATAATGTAATATTCTGTGGATGTGAAACACACCTTCTGAGTTTCATTTTCATTCATGTTTCCTCTACTCTTTTAGTTAGGAATAGTCGAGTTTTAAAAATCTGTAATTTTTTTAAGCTGGTCTCATTTTTGTTCTGCCTTGTTTTCTGGGTTGAATCACAGTACCTGTATTACTCTTCCTTGCACCTTGTTTTCTGGTCCACAGGTTCTTATTTATTTTTTTTTTTCTTCAACTAAGAAACTTTGTTTTCCTGCATTCTCATTCTTGGATTGAACTTAACTTATTTTTGTCCTCTGCTCTATACCTTAGTATTTCTCTTATTTTCTGTAATTCTCTAACATATTTTAGGCAGGATCTCTAGAAACAAAATGAATAACTATTATCACCTTTTAACAGTAATTGTGTCACACTGTACATGATACAGTGATACTAGAAATATTGTACATACATTTTTCTGGTATTGTTATCTCCACTTAGTTGTCCTCTTCTTTTTCCCCATATAATCATTTAGTAAGCTGTTTCTAAAGGCTTTCATTATGGATTATTATTATTATTATTACTATTATTATTATTGATTATGTATCAGAATCTTTTAGTTTGGTTTGTTATTTTTTTCAATAATTTTCTGGAATCCAAGCTGCCTTTGAGAAAGTTTGTCTAACTTTTTCTATTTTTTAATTATTGCCTACAGTACTTTCTTTTGTTAGATATACTTAAGTATCCGTCACTGTCCATTATCCAGTAAAAAAACAACCAAACAAAATACTTTTCCCTCTTTCAAGCCTCATTCCCCAAATATCTATATTAGCATTGCTGTTTTATGCAAAAATAAAATTGCTATTAAAAAACACTTAAAATTTTTATTCAGAATAATCAATTGTTATGTCTAACCTCCTCTTCTACTTAAAATACCTAAACATATATGGTATATTTTTTTAATGTAAGAGCTTAAAAAGCCAAGGTTGAACCCATAGGTACTTAGCAACTACTTCTCCTATTTCTTCTGCTCCCGCTCCCCTCTCCTTTCTCTTCTTCCCCACCCCTCTTCTCTTCCTACTACTAATTTATACATAGAAAGAGTCTTTTTTTTTTTTTTTTCTACATTGGCTATTTGAAGAGTGTCTCTAATTCAGCATTCATTATTAATCGTGTTCATGGCTTGTCTCTTGATCTCTGCATGGAACTAATAAAACTAAAATTCTAGGCCTTGTGGCTCTGGTTGGTAATGTTAGGGCAGCTTCAGGGTTCAACTTTCTGTATATATGTATCTTCTTTATTTTTAAGGATTTTTCTTACATTATAGCTATCTCAGACATTTATAATAGCCGTTTCTCCAAATGTGTTTTTTGTGTTCCTAAATTTTTTATTAACTTACTAAAGAAAATTATTAGTAGGCAAAATATGTGGTATTTAATTTGAGAAATATCAGAAAAAAAATAGGTGTAATATTTTTTTACAATGTATATAGAAGTAATTAAATGTTTTGTAGACTTCAGGTTACTATAAACAGATAAGAGGATAGAAGTCATTCTCAGAAATAATGACAATATACTCCAGGGATATAGAAATTAAGTGGCTTAAGGTAAGCTGTGAAGAGATTAGTATGACTTGATTGAATTTGCTCCTGAGTTGTAGATAAAAACTTGGATAATTATGAAGGAAACAATAGCTAGAGGGATTTGAATATCAAGCAGGGAAGTATGGAACTAATTCACTAAGCAAAAAGGTACCCATGATCCAGATGGGAATATTGTTTTATAAAGAAACAATAACAGGTGGACAATATGGATGTACAAGCGATCCCTCGTTTTTCGCGGTTAATGGGGACCAGAACCTTCCGTGAAAGCGGAAAAACAGCGAAGTAGGATTTGCCCCTAGGAATTTTCTCATGGGTCGATGTCGCCCCGGAAGCCAATCCCGCGCCTTTATGAGAGCCCGTGGGATGGACTCTGAGTCAGCTCATCTCTCTGTTTGACCTGCAGGGATCCTTCTCTCTCGCGCATCCACATGAAACAACGCTCCTTTCCGCCATGTGGCTGCCGACAGGGTGGTATTTTTTCATTTTTATTTTTTGATGAATATTTTGGGGAAACCCGCGAAGCACTGAAGCCGCAAAACATGAAGCGCGAAGTGGCGAGGGAACACTGTATTAGAGTAACTTTACAGAAAATATTAAGAATGTGTCCTTTTAAGTAGCGATAGCAGTGGGATGAAATGTGAATAGATGTAAGATGACCTTTTTGAGAGAAATTCACATTATAAAATTCACCATGTTAGCCACTTTACTCTTTTTGTGATTAGCAGTTTTTCAATATTATTGGTCTTAAAAAACAAAACAAAACTGTAGGGCTTTTGATTCTTTTTTTATTTTACTATTATTTATTTTGTTTTTGTCTACTCTCATCATTATTTTTTTCCTTCTGCTTACTTTATGTTAAGTTTGCATTTCTATTTCTAATTAAATCAAAATGCACTTATTGACTTGATATCGTTCTTCTTTTTTAATGTACTCAGTGACAGCTAAAATTTTCTTTTAGCACTACTTTTAGGTATTCCCATAGTTTGGTTATGATTAATTTTCATTTTGATAATTTTGAAGTATTTTCTAATTTCCTAATTTTATTTTTTCTTATGTGACCTATTAATTACAAATGTGTAGATATATTAACATATGTGCTGTTGAGCATCTGCATAACTAAAAATTCAATGCTTATTTCTGTTATTTGTAGATTTTATGTCATTATGACAAGTAATATGTTCTGTATAATTCAGTCATTTTATATTTATTGTTACTTGTTTGACCAAAAATATCCTGATGATTTAATAATTATTCTATGTGTCCTTTATGAGAATATGTGTCTTGTGGTTATTCAGTGGAGTGTTTTATTGTTCTATTTATATCTGTTTATTCTATTTACGCTGCTCTTTGTGTTTCTTTTTCTTTTTTTCCCTCATCTTTATTCTAATTTTTATAGCTATTATTTATTGCAAGTAGGGTATTGACGTCTCCAAATTTTATTTTTGAATAGATATATTTCTCTTTCATTCTCAGTCCTTTCTTCATGTATTTTGAGACTCTGTTGTTCTGCATATGAGATCTGCCTGGAAAAAAAACATAGCCATTGTTGATATAACAAGAACATTTTGTGCAACATCAGTGTAACTAGACAGCCAAGGAGAGTGGACAGGAATGCAGATATACAAACAGTGATGACTTCACTGTCCTACTCAGTGGGGATACAAGACATTGTTGAGTGAAAATGTGTGCTGGATTGCTGTCACATTTAAAATGAGTGAGCAAGTAGAGTAAAAAAATCTGCATCAAATTTTGTGTCAACCTTGAATGTTCCTCTTCAGAAACAATTTGAATGATTCATAAGACTTTATGGGATGATGTAATTAGTGCTGTGCGAATGAATGTTTGTTACAAATGCTTCAAAGATGGTTGAGAATCTGTTGAAATGATCCATGGCCTGGAATACTTGCAGCAAGCAGAACACCTGAGAATGTGGAACATGTATGGGCTCCAATCAACAAAGTTTGGGGACTGACAGTGAGAAAACTAGAAGCTTACCTGGGGATTCCAAAAACTATGTCCGAGATTTTCATGAAACTTGTCCTGGCAAAATTTGTTCCATGGCTTCTATTGTGAGAGCAGAAGGAACATTATGCTGCACTAACATCATACTGCTGTTGCTAACTTGTGGAAGAGATGCTAAGAGAACCGCATGAGGTCTCAGAGTGCCTACTTTGAAGACAACTGAGGCATCGTGGTCCTATGTACAGTATTTCTTGTACCTTGTATCCTTTACAATAAATGTGTCTATATTTCATATTGTATGGGTGGATATTTTCTGGACATAACTTGTATGTTTGTACCTTTTTGATAGATTGAACCTTTCATCATCATTAAATAATGCCCTTGCTTGGTCATTAAGACTAAAAAATAATTGTCTTAAAATCTATTTTGTCTAATATCAATATAGCTAATGCTTCTCTAGTTTGAGTACTATTTTTCCAGAATGTCTTTTTTCTATTCTTTTTCTTTTAAACTAGTTGTGTTTTGACTCTAAAGTGTCTTTTAGACAACATTTAATTAGACCATGACTTTTCATTCTGCCAATCTAAGACTTAATTGGAAAGTTTGATCCAGTTATACTTAAAGTAATTAATGCTTAGGAAGGATTTACATCTGCCATTAGTTATGTATTTTGTATGTCTGTGGCTTTTGTTCTCTAATTTTCTTTTAATGCTTTCCCTGTGTGAAATAGATGATTTCTACTATACCAATTTAATTCATTATAGCTCTTTAACCTTATACTTTGAGTTATTTAATTAGTGGTTGCCATAGGCATTACAATTAACTTTGTCCATTAGTCTATTGGGAAATAACAAGAATGACTAAGAAAAGGAGTGCCTAGATGTAATAACTTAAGCTTCACTTTTGAAGGTACAATATCTTAACATGCCTTGTACCACTTGACCCCTAGATATGTTACCTGTGGCCTAAATTATGACATAAGACTGGAACATTGATATACCCCTAAGGGAGAACTGTGAAGAGATATTGCTAGCCTTGCCACCTGAAAGCAAACTGCTTATGGTGGTCTTAAATTAAAAGTATAGAGAAAAAAATGTTGGTCATATCAGCCATACCAGGTATCAGAGGATGTATTAATTTGCTCATTCAATGAAACAATATCTGGTACAGTAACTACAAATAAAGTCATCACCTAGTTCAGCATATAATAATTCACTATTATTTTCCAAGATCTATATTTTCCTCCATAAGTAAAATACATGTGTGTAAAGGGGATGAGGTAGGAATTACTACCCTGTATACCTCAAGCTCTTGATTGTGGCACTAATCTCTACAATTTCTCCAGGAATGTGGTGCTGCCTTTGATTTATTTCTTTCCTAGGTAAAGAGGGTTTGACTGGTTTCCACTCAGGTCAGAGAACCAACATGGAGGTTTTGCCAACTACTAAGAATTCTTATTCCAATTATAAATTCTAGAACTGGGGAAATGACCACAGGATGAGTTTGGGGACCCATTGGACTCACTATAAGACCTGAACCAAAACCTCATTGGTCACCTACATCCATTAGCTACTACTCTGATTCCTGGACTGCAGTGACATTTTGGTATTCCTGGAATCAATGTCATTTCAGAGCTAGTGTCCAATAATCTTTAAAAAGTATGATGATTTCCTTTTTGCTAGAGCATAGTCACTCTGATAAAAGGCTATAAATCCTTTTGGGGAAAGTTGGAAAAAGATAAACAGTTTATTGACAGAGTGACAGAATTCTTCTTCGAGGACACCCGACCCTTCTGCATCTTATGTGGTTCTGGATCTGTAAACTGGCTCAAATTTGGGGATTGATTGAGGAGTGATGACCCTTTGTTTTTATGATTCAAGTAAGACTTTTTTTACTTGATCTAGAATTCTTCCTTATTTATTCTGATTAAGTAAAAATTTAATATGCTGCCCATCTGTTTCACTTCTAGGAGCATCGTGATTAACTAGCCAATATCATAGGTCTCTGAGAGTCATACTATTCTGATTACTGCGTAGGCTCAGATGGTCATTACTGTGACTATGCCCTTCGTTCTCTTGGAGATTATATGCTAGAACTTGTACTTTCAGTTCAAGGACTTAATTCTATTGCATATAAGTTTCCCAATTTAGTGACAGCAGTTCCTACTCTAATTTCTAACCTACAGAGAAGAGTGATCGCAGAGCTCTTTGAGGATGCTGGGTCTCACCTCACAGATTTATTTTTTACAGTTACAGTAAAAATGTGTCTCTTGAACCCTCCTGGGTGGGTGACCCCTACTCCCTCAAGCTCTGCAGCCCTTTCTGTACAGTTTACCAAGGCTATTCTGGAATTTCAGCTTCATTTTGTAACAGCCAATTTTTGGTCCATGTTTCAGTTAGTCCAGCAAACAAATTGTTGGAGCTTTTTAAAAATTCTCTGAGCTGTAATATTAAGTTCAGAAGCTCTGCTTAGTGGGCACATATCAATATATTTGACTTAGCCCAACTTTGTGTTTCTTCCACCGTTGTCTCCCACGCTTCATGTTCATTTGTAGATGTGTGTCCTAGATTTCTTTCTCTATAAACTGGAATAATCATGTAGCTCTTTTGGAGTATAGTATATATATATTCTCAGTCACATTTTGTGTTTCACCTTTCATTACCTGTGGTATTTGTGTCTAGCTATAGGTAGAGAAGCAAAGGGGGTTTGTGAGGTGATGCTGAGAGTCAGTGGTATCTTTCAAGGCACTGTCTCAGCGAAGGCCTTTACAGTTTCCTCAGGCAAAGTAAGGTTACTCTCCTTGGACAGGGTGGGGAGTAGAATTAATGATTTTACTGGCAAGAAGACTCAGCAGAATATAGGAGCTTAATGTCTCCAGTTTAATCAGGATCTTCCCAGTTTTGGGGAACTCATCCCTTCCCATTCAATGCCTTCACTTTAACAGCAGACCATTTGCAAGGTTGGTAATGAAATTTGCATTTTAATTCCACCACTCACAGGATGAGACTCTGCATTTGGTTTTCAGCAATTTAGAACATAAAGATTTCTTTCATAGCAGATGTAGATAACGTCTGGTGGTATATGAGGCACTTGAGTTGAGAATTTGAATCCCTAAGCTGCTTCTTTCCCCAATTTGTTCAACACAGTTATGAACAACAAACCATTCTCATTGTATCTGTCACAAACAGTGTTCTAAAGTATTAAATAGGGATGCAGGTAAGCATGTTGAATGCTTGCCTTGTAACCACAGGTCCAGGGATCCATTCCCAACCCCTGCCCATGCTAATACATACATTGAACTGTAGCCTAAATGGTAACAGCAATGGTGGCAAAGGTTCTCTTGCCTCCTATGAGGGGGGCCTGCAGTTCAGGTCCCACCCCATGTGGCCCCACATCTACCTGTGTGGAGTGAAACCATGTCACAACTAATGTACAACTATGGAGACTGCTCTCGGCCCTCCCCTCTTCTCTCTCTTTCTCATACACATACAACTTCTCTCAAAAACAAAATAAATCTTAACAAAAGATACTAAATAAATAGATTAAGCTTATTTAACCCATGGCCCACAGGCCACATGAGGCCCAGGACAGCTTTGAATGTGACCCAACACAAACCCGCTAACTTTCTTAAACATCATAATTTTTTTACAATATTTTCTTAGCTCATCACCTATTTTTATTATTTTTTATTTATTTATTTTTAATTGTTTTTTTGAGACAGAGAGAGAGAGATACAGAGACAGAGAGAGAAAGAGAAGGGGGAGGGCCCAGAACTGTCTCCAAAGTTGCACATCATTGGTTTTTCCACATAGTTTCATTCCACAGGTGGGCACAGGGCTGCACAGGGCAGGAAATCGGCCGGGGTCTCACCCCAGTGAGAATTGAACTGGGGGCACTCCCCAGTTCAGCATATGGGTCCACTCAGGCCGGGGCCAGGATTCGATCCTCAGTCCCCAAGGCTGCAAAGTGAGCACTTAACCCACTGAGCCATCCCGGCTTCTCCTCATCAGCTATTTTTAGTGTTAGTATATTTTGTGTGTAGCCAAAGACAATTCTTTGTTCAATGCCGCCCAGGGAAGTCACAAATTTGGACACAGCTGAAATCGATGGATACCCAGAACCTCTTAAAATTATTTCATTTGGAATATTCAATGGTGATACAATAATTTGTGCAAATCGATTGCCACATCATGCCATATACTGTCAGTGCTCTCTTTTCTACTATACCAAAAAAAGAAAAAGTTATTAGAACCTTTAAATGTAATCAGGTTAGAAAACCTATCCCAGAAACCTTATAACCAATTTACAAACTCATCCCTAATGTTTCTGTTCTTGTAGAACAACTCTTAGTACCAAAATCTGTGGAAAGAGAGAGGCAGAAAGAAGAAAGAAAGCAGGAGTACGAGGACAAGGATGAGGACGAGGGTGAGGGTGAGGGTGAGGGTGAGGAGGATGAGGAGAGAGTTAGTTTTCTCTTGAAGGAATAGACTCAGACAATTGTGGAGACTAGCAAGCCTGAGATCTTTAGGATAGGACAGCAGTCTGAAAATTTTAGTAAGAGTTGATGTTAGTCTCAAAACCAAAGGTAAGCCAAAGGCATAATTCCTTCTACCTCAGGGATCTCTGTCTTTTCTCTTAACACCTCCAAAGCATTGAATGGGGCTCATGTATGTTATGGCGGGTAAGTGATTTGTTTTACTCAAAGTCACTGATGTAAATATGAATCCCATCCAGTAAATAGCTTCACAGCAATATCTAGACTGTTTAATAAAAAAATTTGGACATCACGGCCTACCCAAGTTAACAAATAAAATTAACTATCATATCTGGATACAGAATATATTCAGAAAGTTTATTGTGCAAAGAACTCAGGGGATCAATTTGTAAAAGAGTAAAATCAACAGAATTGGGTAGAAGAAGCTGAAAGGAAATGTGGTTTCAATACTAGCAACTCTTGACTCCATAGCAAGTTCTAGATCTGGAAGGCTCCATGTGTCTCAAATTGCAGCACGGGGACTGGTGCTCACCATGTGTTGCTGTATATCAGGGGTGGCCGACAAGTCGATTGCGATCGACCGGTAGATCGCGAGGCCAATTTTGGTCGATCGTCGATCGCTCGCAATGTCTGGGGTGGAATTCCGTGTACCATGGACTTTGAAGCGATTGTAGCTCTTATAACTCGAGCGGCGCCGCTGTGGCCCCCGGCTGATTTGAAGCAGCAACTCCAGCGGCGCCAATACAGCGCCCGGCTGATTTGAAGTGTCAAATCATAACATACAATCCTAAGAAACCAACAAAATGGGGTATCAGAGTTTATACTCTAGCTGACTCGAAGACTGGCTACATTTGCTGCATTTTGCCATATTATGGATCACTCACAACAGAGCTCTTGGTCAGACCCGATTTACCAGTTTCATCAAGAATT
>PVKE010010508.1:0-42321 GCA_004027555.1 Craseonycteris thonglongyai | reverse complement strand
AGAGACAGAGACAGAGACAGAGAGAAGGGGGAGGGCCTAGAACAGTCTCCATAGTTGCACATCATCGGTTTTTCCACATAGTTTCATTCCACAGGTGGGTGCAGGGCTGCACAGACCAGAAACTGGGCTGGGGTCTCACCCTGGTGAGAAATGAACTGGGGGCACTCCCCAGTTCAGCATATGGGTTCGCACGGGCCAGGGTCCTCAGTCCCCAGAGCTGCAAAGTGAGCACTTAACCCACTGAGCCATCCCGGCTTCCCCCACTTTTTTTTTTTAAAGACTGATTTGTTTTTGGGAGAAGGTGAGAAACAGAGAAGAGGGTAGAGCCCAGATCAGTCTCCATAGTCATACATCATTTGTTGTGACATGGTTTCATTCCATATAGGTGGATGTGGGACTGCGTAGGTTGGGAACTGAACCGGGGCCTCCTGCATGGGAGCCGAGAACCTTCACTGCGGGGACATGTTTTCAAGTTATGCCTCAGTTCAACACATGGGTTTGCAAGAACCGAGGCCAGGAATTGAACCCCGGACCTCATGACTGCAAGGCAAGAGCTCAACCTGTTGAGCTATCCTGGCATCCTCACTTGTTCACTTTTAAATACTGCAATGTTTCCTGGTTTATGAGACAGTTATGTGAAATAATGGACTATTTTATCTAGTTTAAATAATCTTACCTTCATAAGAGAGTATGAGGGCATGGTGGAGGAATGGGTCAAATGGGTCAAATGATACAAACTTCTGGTTATAAAGTAAGTCCTGGGGATGTAATCTACAGCATGGTGACTACAGTTAATAATAGTGTATTGCATATTGAAAGTTGCTGAGATCCTAAAAAAAATCTTATCACAAGAAAAAATATTTTGTTTAAATATGGTGACATGTTAACTAGACTTACTGTGGTGATTATTTTGCAACATATACAAATATCAAATCATTATGTGGTATACCTAAAACTAATAAAATGTTATATGTCAATTATAGCTCAAAAAAAGAAAAAGAGACAAGCAGCTTTAAAGATTCTTGCAGAGAAACTACAATTACAGGAAACAGTAATGATGCAAACACATGTGAACAAGATGACAAAGGAGAAGCTTCTATCTAGAGTTAAGGTTTTATTCAGTCAGATTAGGAGGTAAAAACCAATGTCGATCTATATCAAACAAGAAGTCAACAAATAAGTGAGAAAGTAGCTGCTTTAAAATAATGGGAGGAAAATATTGGGAACAGATGTATGCTGGGAAACATTTCATTGTTATATAATTTTAATTGCCCAAAATGACTAAGTATACTTATTATCTACACATTTTAAAAACTTGAAAATATTTTCTGATCTATTTAAAAATCTCCCAAATGAAGAATTTTAGTGGGTCTTAAGCCTGTTTGCTAAAAACATAAAAAACCTTTTGATTAGTTTGTAAGAACAGGTAGTTAAGATCATGGGAAATGAA
Organism: Craseonycteris thonglongyai; assembly: GCA_004027555.1. NCBI lineage: Eukaryota > Metazoa > Chordata > Mammalia > Chiroptera > Craseonycteridae > Craseonycteris > Craseonycteris thonglongyai. The sequence goes on along the minus strand of PVKE010010508.1, from coordinate 40,871 downwards.
AAAGTACTAGCTGAATTTCAACAACAAAAAAATTTGGTTGGTGGATAGATCCAAATGTGAGTTACTAAAGAGTCGACAATGTGTTTCTTTCATCTGACTTGACAAATCTTTGTGAAGTATTATTTTAACCTCTACAACCATCAAAATTAAGCATCAAATTAAATTTTTAGAGACAGAGCACCCCAATGCTGTATTACAATGAGTTAGGCCAACTAGTAGAGCACTTTTTTTTTTTTTTTTTTTAAGATTTACTTTTTGAGAGGAGAGAAAGAGAGAGAAGGGGGAGGGCCCAGAGCAGTCTCCACAGTTGTAACTTTATATCATTAGTTGTGATGACATGGTTTCATTCCACCACAGGTGCATGTGGGGTTGTGCTGGGTGGAAACCCAACTGGGAGCCTCCCACATGGGAGGCAAGGACCTTCACTGCCGAACCATCTGGTGGTCACCAGTTGCGCCAGAGTTCAGCATATGGGGTTTGCACAGGCCAGGGCCAGGAATCGAACCTGACCTTGCGATTGCAAGGCAAGTGCTCACTTGCTCAACTGCTGAACTATCCTGGCATCCCCAAATCATTTTTAATTCCATTGTTCTCATTTAAAAATTATTAGTAATTTTGGTGGCAAAGAGATCATGTGCACTAAGATAACCAAAGTTATTTTTAAATAGCAATTTAATGTACTTCTGTTTTATTATACAAAATATTGGTATAATACATTTATGTATTTTTATAAATACAGTTTTTACTGATAGGAATGTGAGAACATAAAGGTTTGAAGATGGCTGTTTCAATTACAAAGAATATAATTTTAATCTGAGATTTATCACAGGACTAGTTTTTTCTATCTCATTTTTTGTCCTCAATGAAAAACAAAAATCCTTATTAAAACAGTCATCTATAATAAAGAACATTATATTCAAAAACACTTTCTACATAAATGTAAAGAGAATGCAGGAGTCAATCCATTTCACCAATGATTTTAAACTGGTAAAAGTCCTACTGCAAACCATCTTCTAGTCCTTCCCATTGATTCCACCAGACCTGTTTTTGCACTCCCACCCTCCAATTTCCTAAACATTTCTCATATCTGCAACATGCAAGGTGTCCTGTTAGACTGAGGGGAATAAAAAGATGAGAAATTCAATTCCTATTTTTACACAAATAATTATAGTACAAGAACAATGTGCTTGTACGGTAGGAAGTTTCAATAGAAGTGCTAGAGGAACCCTGAGAAGTAACTTAACAAGGCAGCTGCTAAGAGGACCCCTCTGAAGATGGGCCATTCGACAGGCAGGGGCTCTACAGGAACAGACAGTGAGTTCGGTAGTCCAAGAGATTGCCCCTTTTGCTAGCTTAATCCAACTGGAAGCTAAATAATTACCATAAGACTTAGTTTCTTTTTATTCTGAAAAGTCAAAAGAAAAATGACCTTTTCCTGCTATGTGTCCCACATTTCCCATGACCCTAATTCAAGCTCTGTATTTCTTGCTTAGTCTAGTGCCATAGCCTCCATACAGTTTCTCTAGCTTCAATTTCTCCCTGTTCTAATACAAACAATATACCAAGACCAATGTAGTATTGTCAAAGTATGCTTCTAGTCATTCCATCCTTTTCCTTAACTACTGTCAAGGAATCCTTGATATCTCTACCAATTTAGTGTTCAAAGAATACATCCCAATCTACTTTTCATTCTTACCTCCCATTACTTTTCTTTGTAGTGATCCCTACTCTGGTCCATTAATGTTTCCCAAGCATAGGGTGTGATTTTTCACCTTCACCTCTTTGCTGTGGACATTCTCCCAGCATATCAACTCTATTGGTCAATTTTTACTCATCTTTCTAGATGTATAATGTTTCTCACATTGAATGAAATGAAATAAGGTATCTTCCTCCTTTGAACACTTACTACTTTCTTTGTTCCTATCTTAAGGCACTTAACATTCTCTTTGTATTTATTGTTATTTGGATTACAGTTCCTACCTTGCCTCCCAAATAAATTTTAAGCCCCTCAAGAGCATGGACTTGCTTCTTTGTACTATCTCCTAGGGAACCTGGCAGAGTTTAATTCTGTTAAAGACAAACAGAATTAAGAACTACCACAACTATTACACCTCCTCTAGCATCATCTTATTGCCTTTAGTGGCAAATTAGTGATTAGGTACTCCACTAATATCTCAATCACTCAGGTTCAGAATCTTACTTTCTTTGACTCCTCTATTATTATGTGCATTCTATCTCCAAGCACTAGGGAGAAGTAATTCTTTGTTCATACTTATATTTCTATCTCGTTCCGTGAAGTCCAGCTTCCTCTCTTTGGCTCCCTGCCTTTATTTTCTCCCTATCCTCCAACCCTGTTATTTCCCATCTTACTCTGATTATTCTTCCTAAAATTCTGTAGCAGGGTGTCCTAGCTTTTGGCTTCCCTGGGCCACACTGGAAGAACTGTCTTGGGCCACACATAAAATACACTAACTAATGAGCTAAAATAATAATAATAATAAATCATACAAAAAATATTTCATGTTTTAAGAAAGTTTACGAATTTGTGTTGGGTTGCATTCAAAGCTGTCCTGGGCTGCATTCAGCCTGTAGGCTGTGGGTTGGACAAGTTCGCTCTATAGCCTTGCAGTTAACACCCTCCCGTATCCCCTCAAGCTTCATTTCCCATCAATTTCTCTCCGTCCCCTGCAACCCCTGCATGAATCATTCCCATCCAGCCAAATGAGTCTACTTAGTAAGTGCCTTGTATTTTGCTTGCCATCCTTTCTTCACATCATACTCAATGCCTATTTTATCCTTCAGAGTTGAGCTAAAGTGCAACTTGCCCCTCATGACTGCTCAATTTAAGAAGCTTTAGTAGGCATAATAGCAAGAGCCAATGTTTACTGAGTGCTTTCTATGTGTCAGGTATTATATTAAGCATAGTAACTAGCCTAGCATCTAAAGGCTCAATATTTTTTATAAAAATTCTATCATGTCTCAGCTGGATTAAGAATAAAGGAATCTTTATTTGTGCCCAAACCTAGGCTAGAGTTTTAGAGTAGGATACTCCTTAGGTCAATGGGACTTAATAGGAAGAGACTCTGAGGAAGACGTGAGACCTCAAGAGACAGAGGTGAGGACATGGGCACATTCCCTCATCCCTCAGTTTCAACAGGTCTTTTCCCCTCTATCCCCCAACATTTCTCTGCTCCTACTCTGGACATGAAAAAAGTCACAACAGCAGCGGAAGGGCTGGGTTTTATTTTAGGTTTCTCAGACAATGTGAGCACATAGCTTTTCTCTTCTATTTAAACTCCTGGCCCTAATGGTCTCCAACAAGCATTTGCTATGAACATTCTTATGCTGTTTCTTCTCTCTGTATTTTAATTTCTCATGCCTTCCCTTCTCAACTGGACTATTGTTAAGGGTATGCTTCTTTGTGCCTCTTAGACCACTCAGTATGATTTCTTGCAAGCATTAATTTTCAAAAAATACTTTACTAAATTTACAATTATTTTTTTTTTTTTTGCTCATTCATGAACATCATTCAATGTTGCCCTTAAATTGACTACTTGGAAGAGTTTCATTAAGCTGCTCCACCACTTACAAGCTGATGATTTTAGGCAAATATTCTGTCTATGCATGTTTCCTCATCTGTACAATGGGAATAAAAAACAGTACTTGCCTCATAGAGATGTTGTGAGGATTAAATGAACTAACATATGCAAAGCACTTAAAAGAATGTCTGGACCTTAGTAGGCACTAGAGATGTATTTTAATTTTTTTCAATGAACTTAAGAGATATAACCATACTTTCCAATTTTCAGCCTTCTTAAAAGATTAAGCAATGGGAGAAATCCTGAAAATACTAAAAGCAGTACAGTTTGGAACACCTGAATTCTAGTCTCCCACAAATAAGTTACACATCCCCAAGTGAGTTACATATTTACTTCTCTGGCACTCAGTAGCCTTATCTGTCAAACGGGGGTGGTGGTGGTGGTGGTGGTGGTGGTGGTGGTGTGTGTGTGTGGGGGGGGGGGGATGGGAAGAAGTAGAATACTACCTCTGGGGTCCCTCTGAGTTGAAAAACATTCTGACATAACTGTCAGATTTAGCTTAGATTACCTGCAGGAACTGGTTCTCATCAAGGATAAATTGGAATGATTTTCTTACAAAAAGGGCTACAAGCTCACTGTATTCAAAAGGCTATTTTCTAAATAGGACATTATCTTTTCCAGGACGAAGTCTTCAATGTTTAAACAAACTGCTCCACCGCCTCCCCCCAATTTTTGAACAGAGCTATAAACCGATTTAAAATATTTTAAAAAGCTGCTTAAAAGACAGCTAGCGACACAAAGGATATTGATACTACCTCAGAATAAAAAGTAAGATTTAACACTAATGTGTATTTAGATGAATTATAAAGTAAGAAAAAATTTAAATCCTTAGGTCAAGGGGCAAATTATCCTTCTGGTCCCCTATGTAATAAAGCTATTTCATTTGGCAGCATATACAGTACCAGTGCTTTGTTGATTGGTTACAATGAATTCCCCACAATTAAAGTATTTATTGACCTTCTCCAATCCGCCTAGCACTGGCCTGGACAATAAATGCTTTCTTTGGTCACGGGCCATGTAACAGCCACTCTCTATAATGAAAGTATCTTATTGTGTACGGGAGGCACTGCAGGAAAGGGAGGGGAGCGGGGCAGCGTCAAGGGTACACTGTAACTGAATTTTTCAATTACAATGACTACATCAAATAATTTCAAAGTTGAAAGGACCTCTTGAGAAAGCCTAGTTAATTTTATTGATGACAAAACTGAGAGTTGGCGAAGTGTCTTGTCTTACCCAAGGTCACTCAGTTTATCAGTCTCCTAATGGATCCGTGCAAATTTTCAAATTCCCGTCACTCTTCACTCCCACTCCGTCAAAGTAGCTAGCTAGCCAGTACCGAAAAATCCACCTAATCTTCCTGACAGCTCATTTCTAAAAGCCTTCAAAATACTCCACACAGCTGAAAGACAGAGTGGGTTGTATATAATCTACTAGATCTGAATCCCTTCTTTCTAATCACTGGTCTGGGGTTAGGGGTAAGCAGGTGATCTGGAAACAGAGGCGGCGCTTCAAAACGTGTCCATCTCTCGGCCTTCCCTATTTTTCACCTTGAGGTCCCGAAGGACCCCGAAAAGTCTCTCACTGGAATCAAAGCAAGTGGCGACGAAAGGAGAGCAGAAACATCTGACAGGGGTCGTTGGTTCGCTCGCGACCCCCTTCTCAGAAACGTCAAACGACGATGACGACACTGCGGGCCAGGGGCCCGGCCACTAGACCCTCGCCCCCCTTGCCACCTGGACCCAGGGGTAGGGCGGGGACGTCTTCCTGGGGGACGGCGCTCCCTATGGCCGGGCCTGGGGAGGGGACAGGGGCTCTCTTCACACTTTGCCCGGGCCTGGGGAGGGGACCCTGGGGCCGCAGCTGCAGAGCCCACCCTCACGCACACCCCTCTGCGGCCCCGCCCACCCTCCACAGAGGCCGGCCCAAGTCTCACCGTGAGCCCCGGGAGCCGCCTTGGGGCGCTGGGCGAGAAAGGGGAGCTGACTTTGGGGCTCAAGCCAGCCGAAGGGCGCTGCACAAGGACCTAGGCCCTCCCGACGCCTCGACACAGACACAATGAGTCACAAAGGCCGGAAGTGTGTCAGCACCTCGCCTTCCGGGACTGCGCTGCGCTTCCGGGTCCTCTCTAGGAGCGCGGGAGGATTTCGCATCTCGATACCCGAATCGCTAGACTCGGCATCTGCCCTCGGGAGGGAAGCGAATCTTCTAGCTTTAAGGTTCCGAACACCCCTCAGTTTGTGCGCCCCGAGTTAATACTGAAGACCGACTAGAAGGGGTTCAGGCTTTGCAAGATACAAACAGACTGCCCAACTCATACACCAATCCATATGGAAATTCGGTTTCTCCTGTCTTTTCCATCTCGGGTCGTCCTTGTAATTATAGTTACTATCAAGCAATAATAATACTATTTTGTAATTGTATGTCTGTGGCGGAGGAACTGAAACAAGGGTGTAGACAGAGGAAGATCACAGTGAAGCCAAGGGTGTCTGTTTACACAGAGCTGCCAAGGTAGCTTCTCTTGGGTCCTGGAGATGTCTGCCAATTGAGTGGGTGGTATTTTCAAACACTGGGCATGTAGACAAAGGACATCTTTCCACAACCAAGTTAGTTAGAAGGTTCTGTGTTTTGCTTGTGTGGCATATGCTATTACAGCAGTTTCAAAGGAGGTTTCATGGTAATAACAGACATTTTTACCTTCAAGGTGCTTTCACAATCTACAATTAGGCCTTCACCTTTACCTACCAAGGTAACTTGCTCCACCTTCTGTGCACGGGTGACCATGAGCTTTAATGGTTGTTGACTTAGCCACAACGCTGTGGAAGTCATGAGTAAGCAGGGGCTTGAGTAGAAAGAAAAACTGAACTAGAAACCAAGACAAGCTCATTACATGGAAGAGCTCCCGGAGGGGAGCCCAGCTACCTACTACTGAGTGCTCAGCATAGTGAAGCGACAGCCTGAATAACCTCAGGCTTCAAACAATGTTTATTCTCTGCATTGCTTGACTTTGCTGCAGGTGCCATTGCATCCTGTCTCCCTTTTCCCCAAGTGTCCCTGGAGTAAACTCCTGGCCAGCAAGAGTCAACTTTGTTTCTTGCCACCTGGAAAAACCCAGTGTGATTGATTTGAAAATCATGTACTACTTAAAAATGAGTAATACCATACATATCATTAACATTTTATATTTTGCTACACAGAATGGCTATTATTTTAATAGCTATAAAATATTCCATCAAGCAGCTGTACCATGAATTATTTAATAATTCTTCTATGTCCAGACATGTAGAATACTTCCAAAGTTTGGTAGTTTAAGACATATTAAGATTTTTGTGCACATGGCTTTTGGCTTATTTAATTAGGACAGATTCTGACAAATGGGTTTACTGAATGAATAGATATGAACTTTTAAAAATATAAATTACCATATTTTTTCCCCAAGAGGTTTAATTCTTATTTTTATCCTGTAGCAAGTTTACTTAAACAGGAAGGGTGGTAATTATCCTTCCATTGGCCTAATTTGTTGGGCCACATTAGGGTTATGGCAGAATTTATTTATTTATTTGTAGCCATTTATCACCTATATACCAGGGGTTATGCTTGATTTTGGAGGATACAAAAGTGACATTACGTTGGTCTACAAGAAGTTTACTGTGTGGTAGGGAACATTAAACCAATGCACGAGTCACCAAAATACAAAGTGAAATGATGCATGTATCCTAGCTACCTAAAAATGTTTCCTTGGCCTGGTTGCAGGTTTCCCAGGACAGAATTAAGGGTTCTGTGGGGCTCTTCTTCTGAAAGTTACTCTTTGCTAGTAGAAAAAGGGATTGTCTCTAGCCTGCTCTAAGGTCAACTGTGTTACAGTTTCTCCTGCTGTCCCTAAGTGCCACTGCCCACTGCTGTCTTCTTTGGGTCTCCTGGCTTGGAACACCTTTTCTTCACTTTTTGGACCTATGAAAGGTCCATAACACAAGACTGTTGTGTACAATACATTTAATCCTCAGTTTCTGAATCAGTGAGGTAGATTATAACATCAAAGACTGCAATCAACCTCATTCAACATTTTCAGCTATCCCAGCCATCTGGAATTTATCCCTAGCCAGGTCTCTAATGCTTAGACTCTCCCCCCACCACCCCCCTCTCCCCCTCAGCTCCACCCAAGTCCTCTGCTTTGTCCAGATCCCCCTTACACCTCCTTTCTTCTGGGACCCTAACAATCTCTTGGAGCTTTTATTCTATTAAGTGTTTATTTCTTTTATTTCTCTCTCCCCGCCCCTCAGATTTATTTTATTGTTTTGAGAGAGAGAGAGAGAGAGAGAGAGAGAGAGAGAGAGAGAGGGAGAAGAGGGGAGGGCCCAGAGAATCTCCAAAGTTGTACATCATTAGTTGCGACATGGTTTCATTCTACACAGGTGCATGTGGGGCCGCATGGGGCTGGAATGGAACCAGGGGCCTCCCTCATGGGAGGCAGCAACTGAGCCATCCCTGTGGTTATCATTTGAACCCAGGTTCAGCATATGGGGTTTGTACAGGGCAGGGATGGGAATTGAGCTCCAGACCTTGCAATTGTAAGACAAACGCTTAACCTGCTGAGCTATCCGGCATTCTTTCATTTCTTTTTATATACCTCATTTCACCCCCCTACCCCCCAAATGTTCAAAGGGGCCAGGCAGCCAATGGCTGGGATAAATTTATGCACTTGTCACCTGACTATGAATTAGGACTGTGGGTAGCCCCCCATTTGTTGAGCACATGCCCTGGCTGAGAGTGAAAATCATTCTTTAGACTATGATTGCCAAGTGGGGTGTGGACTCAGAATTACCAGATAGGTTTATTTTTCCAAGGAGAAAAGAGAAATGGGATTCCTCAGCAAACACACTGGCACACTTGCACAGAACATGTGCACTCTTGCACGGGACAGGTGCACACATATACCCCCTCTGAGTTGGGGGGCAGACAGGTTTGCAGGTAGGTGATATGAGTTGTCTCTTATCTAAAAAGCCCTAAGGCCAAGGGGCTGCCCCTTTCTTAAATTCCCTCAAGGAGTTTCCCTAAACAAAGAGCCTCTGCCTGTGAAGTGAATGCTACTCCTCAACAATATGGAAGCACATGCAATTCCTTCCCTTTTGAAAATAGGGAAGGAATTGCATGAGGAAATTGTGTATCCTGGAGACCACCAGGCCTTCAGTGAAGGACACTGACAGATGTGGCTGGTTGTTTTTAAACCTTGGCATCACTGCCGTAGGCCACAACCAACCTTCCCAACTCTTTGTGGCCCTCAACTCCATGCTGTGATTGATGACAGTGAACAAACGCATTGAGTCTGCAAGCTGCCCACTGGCCCTGCTTGGGGGAAGGCGGGTGTTCCCCAAGCAAGGTGGAGGAGGATCTACTGGAGTCAGGGATCAACTCAGCCAGATTTCAGTCAACCACTTTCTGAATTGTGTAACCTTTTGCAATCACTTAATCTCTCCCAGCTGTAGTAGGTTACTAAAAAATAGAACAATGTTGCAGTCCCCTTTCTACTATCTGGGACAGGAGGATCAAGCACCTGGAAAAGCTTCTGATGAGTGCTACTCAAATACAGATTTGTGTTGTGGTGATGTAGCTTTCCAGGAGAAAATGCTTTGTGAAGCACCTGTCAGGCGTGTGCGATGAGGGGCGAGGTGGAGACAGGTTGGTGGATAATAGGAAAACCTTTCTTTTACCCAAAGATATAGAAAACATTTCTCAGAAACCGTAAGAAATTAAGAAACCCAGCTTAGAGGGCAAAAATACGTAAGTCACAACTTTTTTCCTGCTATTTGGTGGCTGCACATGGAAGGCAACACAGACTAGGGTTTAAATGTTTACTGAGCTTTTGTTCCTGTTATGCGTGGATGTGTATTCTCCAAAAAGATGTGTTGGGGTCCTAAATTCCAGTACCTCAGAATGTGATCTTACTTGGAGGTAGAGTTTTCACAGTGGTAATCAAGTCAAATTAGCAGTGGGCCCAAATCCAGTTTGACTGGTGTTCTTATAAGAGGAGGAAATTTGGACACACACATGCACAGAGGGAAAGTGATGTGTAAAGACACATGGACAAGTTGGCCTTCCACAAGCCAAGGAGAGAGCCTGCAGAGAGACCCCCCTCCTCCACTGCCCCGTAACAAAAACCCTGGTCTTGGACTTCCAGCCTCCTGAACTGTGAGACAGTGACTTTCTGTTAGGTAAGCCCTCCCGTGCGTGGTACTTGGTTATGGCAGCCCTAACAGATACAGTTCTTTGGTTCCAAACTGGTGGCAGTGGTACCTACCTCAAAGGTGACTGTGTAGATAACATGGGTTTAGATAGTGAGGAGGTGTCATTTTGGTTCTGACCTGAATCTACTTTGGGAGTTCAGGTGTGTCAGAACTTTTTGAGCTGGAGGAATGTGTCCTTTTCCAGGTTTATTTGCACAAAGGTCTGAGAAGCCTCCTAAGACATTGCCCACCTCGTGGGAGAGATGGGCAGACAAGTCTTGCGACCAAGCTTTTCCGAAGTTCCCCTGAGCTGGCTCCATGTGGCCTCCTGTTCTTGTCTCACAGTCCTTAGGGCGTACACAAATAAATAAAACTAGATAAAGTGGTTTCACTGAATGTTGGTAGCCATTGCAGCAGTGTGATTGACATGCCAGCCAACTTTTCCTGTAGGCAGATTCCCAAAGTTAGTTTCTTTTCATTTTTTTTTTTAAGATTTATTTTTATTGGTTTTTGACAGAGAGAGAGACAGACAGAGAGAGACAGAGAGAAGGGGGAGGGCCCAGAGCAGTCTCCATAGTTGACAGTATTAGTTTTCCATATAGTTTCACTCCCGCAAGAACTGAACTGGGGGCACACCCCAGTTCAGCATATGGGTCCGCCTGGGCTGGAGTCGGGATTCAATCCCTGGTCTCCGGGGCTGCAAAGTGAGCGCTTAACCCACTGAGCCATCCCAGCTACCCCCCAAAGTTAGTTTCTAAAAACCTTTTAGCTGGGGCTAATTAGTTTCTGTATTAGTTATTACTATTAGTCCCTATATTAGTTTCCTATTACTGCTGTAACAAATAACTGCAAATGTAGTGGTTTATATAATACAAATTTATTCTCTTATAATCCTGGAAGTCAGAAGTCGAAAATTGGGTCTTATGGTGTTGTGAGGACGTCATTCCTCTGGAGGCTCTAGGGAGAATCCATTTCCTGTCTTTTCTATCTTCTCTATTCCTTGGCTCATGGCCATCTTCAAACCCAGTAGTAGCGGAATGAGATTCAAATCCTCGAATCTCATTTTCTCTCTCTGACCTCTACTACTTCCATCCTCACATCTTCACTCTCTGACTCTGAGCCTCACTCTTATAAGGACCCTTGTGATGACACTGAGACCACCCAATAAACCAGGATAATCTCCCCATCTTGAGATTTTTCATTTAATCACATGTACAAAGTCCTTTTTTACTATGAAAGGTAACATATTTGCAGGTTTAGGACACAGATATTGGGGGGTGGAGGGATTATTCTGTCCACCACAGTTTCCTGAGGGAAGAATCCTTCAACCCCTCCAGCTTCCAGGTCCTGGGCATCGATGGACCTGCACCCCTGGCCACTGCGCCATCACCAGCTGTCAACATGCCAAGTGCCAGCTTGCCATTGCCATTACCAAAGCTGTTGTGTCAGAATCACCTGTTGGCAAAGGAGTCCAAAAAGTGTAATTTGCATGGTCCCAGACTTCTTTAAGACAGAATGGAACCCAGAAGGGAGGGACTTGAGCTGGAAGCTGAGAGCTGACAGGTGAAGTTCATTGTATACATTCTCTGCATTTCATCCAGATTTAACTTCCAAGCAACAACAAAACATGCAATGCTTTCACCTAAAATGATGCAACTGTCCCTCATACAAATGAAATGTTTTTGCCCATTCCACAAAGTCCCATCAGTCACTAGCCACCATTGGGTGGTGGTACTTTCTTTTCTTGTTCAGTTTCAATTTCTCACCTGTATACTCGTAAGCTATAACCTAAACCTAAATTGTAAGTTAACCACCCCGATATAAAATTAAGAACACTCTTTACATAAAGTAATAGAAACAGAGGGAAAAGGAATAATTAGTGAATATATATAAATACAGATAACAGTAGAATACACATAAGGAAGAAAATAGGCACAGTTGCTATGGGTCTTACATCTGTAACTCATCATATGGTTGTATATTGAGGCATTTGGCTACTAGTGTGGAAAACATTAAAACATTAGATGTGTACTTTATACTTACATCAAAATAAATTCCAGATAGGTTAAAAAGTTTAATATAAAATATAAAACTATATGAGTAATAGAAGAAAATCAGTGTAACTATTTGCACACTTTGGGGAATGAGGGGATTATTAAACATGGCACCTGAGCTAGGCATCTGTTGGCTTGTGTGCCCAGCAAACCCCTCTTCTGAGGAACCTACTCTGCATTTCCCCCTCCCCCACCATGAACATGTGGTTTAAACAGGAGATATCTTCTGCTTATGTGAATCTGCCTTACAGGCCACAGTGGCTGGGCTGGAGGTGATTTCCTTACCCAAGCTGGGCTAACCCCTCCCTTGGCCACCAATCTGAGCCACTTTGTGATACTCCGAACCTCCTCTCTGTTCATGAAACTGAAGAGGTGTGTGTTCTGGCACTGCCTTTGGAGGTGAATCTCACCTTTTGGATAGAGCCACCTTGAGAGAGAAAATAAAGCTGACAAGGCGAGAAAAGCAAGTGGATAAGCAAAGAGGTGGTGCCAATCCCTGCTTCCTGTAATGCTAGGTTACACCCCTGTCCTTTCTGGTTATGTGAATTAATAAATTCTCATTTTTGCCTAAGCTTATTTTAGCTCAATTTTTATCATAACCCAAAGTTCTAATTCAAATGATACCAGAAACAGGAACTATAAAAAATGGTAGATTTTTAAAAATTAAAATCTTGTTAAAACCAGTTTTTATTATTATTTTTTAAAGATTTGTTTTATTGCTTTTGACAGAGACAGAGAGAGACAGACACAGAGAGAGACAGAGAGGAGGGGGAGGACCCAGAGCAGTCTCCATAGTTGTACATCATCAGGTTTCAACATGGTTTTGTTCCACACAGGTGGGCGGGGGCTGCACAGGGCAGGAACTGGGCTGGGGGCCTCCCTCATGGCAAGCACACCTCAGTTCAGCATATGGGTCCACAAGGGCTGGGGCTGGGATTCGATCCTTGGTCCTTGGGCTGCAAAGCGAGTGCTTAACCTGCTGAGCCAACCTGGCTTCCCCAAAATCAGTTTTTAAAAAGAAAAAAACAACAACAACCTCTTACAAAATTAACAGACAAATGAGAAAAATCAGCAACACACATGACCATTGCTTTCGGCTGTTTCCCCTCGTGGTACAAATCTAGCTGCCACAGCTCCAGTCATTTACTCCTCATACCATATCCAAAGGATGGAAAAGAGACTGAGCTCTCTTATGTTTTGAGTCCCCTTTTAAGAGCAAGGAAAATTTCATAGCTCTTTGCCCCTGTCCCTATTCCCAGTAGACTTTCACATTTCTTAAGCTAGAAGAGCATCACATACCCATGTCAAGAATCATCAGCATAGGGAAAGCTGGGATGGCTCAGCGGGTTGAGCGCTCACTTTGAAGCCCTGAGGACTGAGGATCAAGTCCTGGCCCCGGCCCATGCGGACCCACATGCTGAACTGGGGAGTGCCCCCAGTTCAGTTCTTGCCGGGACCTATGTGGGAGGCTCCCGGCCCAGTTCCTGCCCTGTGCAGCCCTGTACCTGCCTGTGGAGTAAAAACTATGTGGAGAACTAATGCTGTCAACTATGGAGACTGCTCTCGGCCCTCCCCCTTCTCTCTGTCTCTCTCTGTCTGTATCTCTCTGTCAAAAATCAATAAAATAAATCTTTAAAAAAAAAAAAAGAATCATCAGCATAGAGGATGGAATTACCACTATTAGCTAATACTTATGAAAATTTGCAACCTGGGATATGGTACCTGTGAGCTGTATGGACAGTAAGAACCTAAACAAAATCAGGGCTCTAACAGCAGGGACAGATGACAGCTGCGATTCTAGGGGTAGAAATTTGAATAGACTAACCAACAAGTTCTGCCACACTAGACAAGAAACTTAAATATCTAGGACACTCTTGTCTGAGATACTGCCTATTTCACGGAATGACTTAAGAGACTGGTGGACTCCTCTTAAGCTTCACCGCATACCAGGCAGGCGTAGAGTACTTATTCAAAGCATGAAAATTAAAGTCAAATGAAGCTAAGTTCAAGTCTCAATTCTACCACTAACTTGTTATGTGTTTGGGGGCTTTTTAATAACCTCTCTGAGCTTTCAGTTTCTTCATCTGTAAAATGATGATAACTAATAATTGATAATTATTAATATTAATTACTAATGGTGATAATTATACTAACCTCATAAAGTCTTTGTGAGAGTTAAATGACAATGTATATAAAGTGCTTGGCAAAGTGCTTAGCACACAGTAAACACTCAATGCATGTTACCTCTCATCATTATTATTATCAGAATCTTAATCAGAAGAGGAAATAATAGAGCTTACATTCATACTGGAAAAAAGAGACAAATAAATAGTTAAATAAGACCATTTCATAGGTGCTATGAGAAAAATAAAACATCTTTGTGTATAATCACTGAAGACACCTCTGATATTTCCTAAAGATAGAGTCCAAGAAATGAGAATGCTGGTCCCACAAATAGTCAGAGGGTCTAGATGAAAGAGTACTGGTTACCCCAAGACCTGTTGGCAAACTAGCTCAGCTAATGTGATCTGGTGGCATCCACCCAATAATTTTAAAAGAACTCAAAGGTAAAAGTGTTGAAAGTACCACTAAATGTAATGATTTACTATTACAGAGACGCTGTGCATAAGGACTAGCAGACTGCCCTGAGCAAATAGAAGTTTTAGACACTCGGTTCCAGATTTGACTGCCATGTTGTAAAAGCTGGTGGAGTTAATACTGAAGGGATGCAGCCCTGAATGTGTCACTGACACATTTGGGTGTTTCTTCAGGTGTCTAGTGATTTTTCTTTTCTTTCTTTCTTTTAAAAAAAGATTAATTTTATTCTTTTTGACAGAGATTGAGAGAAGGGGGAGGGTCCAGGGCAGTCTCCATAGTTGTACCTCATCTGGTTTCCTTCCACACAGGTGGGCGGGGCCGCTCAGGGCCAGGACAGTGCAAGGTGGGAACTGAACTGGTGGCCTCCTGCATGGGAAGCACACCCCAGTTCAGCATATGGGTCCACACAGGCTGGGGCCAGGATTCGATCCTTTGTCCCTGGGGCTGCAAAATGAGCACTTAACCTGCTGAGCCATCCCGCCTTCCCCTCTAGTGATTTTTCACTGTGAGTTCCTCTTCAGGGTTCTCTCTGTGGGAACCAGTTGAGCCCTGGGTTAATGATTAGAATCTATATTTGATTCATTCTTGTGCCCAGGAACATGAGTGAGTCAGGGTCACTGTAAACTAAATTTAGTTGGAGATCATTTGGGTCACTGAGTGTGATTTCACACTAAACCTTTGTGGGGGTGACACTGCAGTTATGAATGTTCCAAGGCTCCAGTACCCACACAGCCCCATCTTCTTTTTTGGTGTGGACTTCATTATTACTCACTCTTCAGAGTGTTGCCCTTTGAGGTTCTGAGCTTTAGGCAGAAGTCTCAGGTCCCCAACTTTGTCTCTGTTCCCCACATGTGTGGTCTGTTAAAGAGCAGACACTTCTGGGAAAAGTTTCTCTAGGGAGTGAGTGCTTATCCCCCTGGGATTGGTGCTTTCTTGTCATTTCTAGCTGCCAAGGAACTCCGTTACTTTCCTAGCAGCTCATTCATGCATTTAAAAAGATGCCTTTTGCAAGGAACCCACCATTTTTTCATTGTGCTACATGGGGAGGTTTCTCTGATCATCTTGTCTGCCATATGGCCGGAAATAGAAGTCCAGGAAGATATATATTTAAGACTTTTAAGTCTGAAAAATTAGAGATGGTACAGCAGGAGTCAAACAAGCTTCATCATTAAATCTTGGAACACTAGAATGAAGAAACTCTAGCAAAGTACAAAGAACAAAGACCTGGAGATACTGCTCTATAGAGAAGAGGATGAGTTTATGGATTGTATTCCGGTGGGACAAGCTGGAGAAGAGTGGACCTCAATGCATGCTTGCTAAATGAGTGGAAGGCAGGCAAGGGTAGAGCTGGATGGACTTGGTAGTTGGTTGAATTATCTGACCCAAGTTTTAATAATTCACATCAACTTTGAATGCATTCTCCAGAGTCAGCTACTACTTGGCTCTGTTCTGTTTTTCTTGGTCAACAGAATCCTTTCATATGTGCTTTATATGACCTGTTTCCTGTTTTATCAATGTTATGCATGAGAATGTTGATGACATAAACTTATATTTATACATGACCCTAAGCTAATGGTATTAATTAGTATGTTGAAGGCAGAAAAACAATCCTTGTCCCTCTCCCACACGTCACTCCCCTCAAAAACCCACAGAGAGGGAATGGATGAGTTAAAATGTAACAGGGCCAAATGTTCTGCGTGTAGGTGGAAAGTCTACAAAATATCCCTGTGGCCACCATCCAATACAAAACATCAGTCTGGAAAAAATAAGTATGAAAGGACTAGAAGTGGAAGATGTGGCTTTTTTTTTTCTTTTATATTGTTTTTGACAGAGACAGAGACAGAGACAGAGACAGAGAGAGAGAGAGAGAGAGAGAGAGGGAGAGAGAGAGAGAGGTACAGAGACAGACAGAGAACTGAACTGGGGGAGCTCCCAGTTCAGCACATGGGTCCGCACGGGCTGGGGCTGGGATTCGATCCTCGGTCCCAGGTGCTGCAAAGTGAGTGCTTAACCCACTGAGCCATCCTGGCTTCTCCAGATGTGGCTTTTTGACAGCAGTAATAGTGAACAAGGTCCAGGGCTCTTTGTGTACTGCAAGCTCAAAATGTGCTAAGAGTGTGATTCAATAAAAGTTGAACCAGCCTGAGGCTCCATGGACAGCTGCACAGAGTCCAAACATGAAATGCGAGGCATGCCTTCCTCCACGACGCTCAGGACATCTCGGTGCAGGACATTGCCTTCTGGGCACCAACACAAACCAGAGTGCAGGGAGAGAAGAGTTAGCAACACGGAAAGGTGCAATTGAAGCTTGTCTGGGGTTCAGTGAGGAGAGCAGGGTCTGCTTAGGCTGAAGAGGGGGCCTGGCCCTGGGCTTGTGTTATCTGCTAGGGCTGCCATGACAAATGACCACAGACTGGGCAGCTTAAAGAACAGACACTTACTGTCTGATGGTCCGGAGGTTGGAAAGTCCAAGATCAAGGTGTCAGCAGGGCTAGCTTCTTCTGAGGCTCCTCTCCTTAGCATGTAGAAGGCGGTCTTATCCCTGTTTCTTCACTTGGCCTTCCCTGTGTGTGTATCTCTGTTCTGGACTCCTCTTCTTTTTTTTTTTTAAGATTTATTTTTATTGTTGTTTTTTTTTTTTTAATTTTAAATTGTTTTTGACAGAGAGAGAGAGAGATACAGAGACAGAGAGAGAACTGAACTAGGGGAGCTCCCCAGTTCAGCATATGGGTCCACACGGGCCGGGGCCGGGATTTGATCCCTGGTCCCTGGCGCTGCAAAGTGAGCGCCTAACCCACTGATCCATCCCGGCTTCCCCAAGGACTCCTCTTCTTTTAACAACACCAGTCATGTTGGATAAGGGTCCCACGAAATGATCTTACTTTAACTTAACTGTTTACAGACGCCGTTTCCAAATACAGTCACATTCTGAGGTGCTGGGGGTTAGGACGTCAGCATATGCATTTTAGAAGGGGACACAGTTCAGTCTATAACAGTGCCTGAATCTTGCCTCCACACATGGAAAAGAAAACAGACGTCTGCTTTGAGATTCCAGCAGACAAAGCAAAGACCACTGTGTGGGAGATACTAGGAACACTGATTATGGATGATATAAGGAAAAGCTTTACCTTTGAAATAGGCTGAGCAGATGTACCATTTTAACTAGGCCAGGAAACAATGGTCCTGTCTGTTTCAAGTGGTATGCACGGTCAGCCTACTGACACCTTGAATTTAGCCCAGTGACTGGGCTGACCATACGTACCACTTGAAATGGGACAGAACCATTGTTTTCTGTCCCATTTAAAACGGCACATCTCGGGGGACGCCAGGATAGCTCAACAAGTTGAGTGCTTGCCTTGCAACTGCAAGGTCCGGGGATCAAGTCCTGGCCCTGTGCAAACCCATGTGCTGAACTGCAGTACAACTGGTAACTGCCACCACTTGGCAGCAAAGGTTCTTGCCTCTCATGTGGGAGACCTCCAGTTTGGTTCCTGCCCTGAGCAGCCCCAGATCCATCTGTGTGGAATGAAACCATGTCACAACTAAATGACGTACAACTATGGAGGCTGCTCTGGACCTTCCTCCCTTCTGTCTCTCTCTCACCTTCTCTTAATACAATAAATCTTAAAAAAAATGAAACGGTACATCCGGTCAGCCTATTTGAAAGGAGTGGTCGAAGAGAGGGTGGGTGGTCTCTTGCTGGGAATGTTGTAGGGGACAGAGGCAGAGACCAGATGATCCCTCAGGATGCACCTGTCAGCCTGAGGTTCTTTGATACTGAGCAGCACTGGGCAGGAGGAAGAGTGTAGCTCATAGATGTCTAATGGATTATACAGTAAGACTAGAGTTATGAGAACGCTTCTTAGTCTTTTAAGAATCTACATACCTGGTTACAAAAATATCTATTGTTTTTCCTTTAAAGACAGAATATTGGGCCTGGCGTGTCAGTGGTTTCAGAGTAGGGAGCCATTTCTTCTATTTTGAAGCATAGGAACGAGAAGAAGTGGTGGCTGGACTGCGATGCAGTGACCCAGAGGGAGGAGGAGGGCAAGTGCTGCTTGCTTCCACCCAGCTGGTCCCCCTGGTGGTCCTCCCATGAGTGAATGGACCCCTTGTTTGTAGGCCCATTCATGTCAAGAAAAGATGTGAGGAGGCTCAGCTGGCCACTGGATCTCAGCAGAAGGTCACCCTGTTTGTTCTTGGGCACCAGTTCCGGGACCTAAGCTTCTGTTTGGTTTTGAAGACCAGGTCTCCTTCGACCTTATATACGAATTCCCAGGTCTGGAATCCTGCCTTGTCCCTGGGTTTGATGTTATGGTTTAGGATTTGTCTAGTAGGATTTGGCTCGTTCAGACCTGACACAGGGCTTGGGTCCTACCACTCCTCATCCAGAGACTGGAGCCCATGTCCTGCTCCTGATCACAGTGGGTGGATCCTAGATTCCTCTTGGCAGACTTCCTGGATGCCACCTGCCTACCTGATGCCCAATATCATTCCTCCTGGATTCCCAGCTAATGTGTGAGAGTCCCAATACTGACTTTACCTATCTGTCCCAGACCCTTGGGACATACAGTTTCATGATGGTCAGACTTCCTTCTGGTGTCCTTAGTTGGGCTTCTTCTCTCAGGGCCTGTCCCACTCAGCTAGAAAGACTAATTCCAGATCTCAGCTCTTTAGAGTGTGCCCAGCCCCTGTGTGGATAAGTGGGCCATGCCCAGCCCTATCTAAAGATACATCACTAAGGGTCCTTCCTCATCCTGGCTTCAGAGACCATAACGTTTCCTTGGAGAAGCACTTCCCTGCTAAATTGTGAAGGCAGCTGTCACTACTTCACCCAATATTGGACCATTACTTGCCTTGAGACTGGCGCATAATGGGTTCTTCCTCATATGCAAACCTCTCTTTGCCTCTTGGTTGCCCTTAATATGCAAAATCCATGGTTTTCCCCTAGCTTCCAGCTATTAATAGAAGGTCACAGAAGGCTTAAAAAGGGATAAAGCAGCCTCTGCTTATCATATAAAGTTATTTCTATATGAAATCTTTCCACCATAGTGCTAAAGATGAAAGGGAAATGTCCAGAATGAGTGTTAGAAGAAGTCTCCTTTATCCTGAGCTCTGGCTCGCCCTGGATAAAAAAGCTGTGGTACATTTATACAATGGAATATTACTCAGCTATAGGAAAAGGTGAAAACTGTCATTTGTAACAACATGGATGGAACTTGCGATCATCATGCTGAGCAAATTAAGCCAGACAAAAAAATTAAGAACCCATGACTTCACTCATAGGTGGAATATAAACCTGAAATCAACAAAAAAACAAAACCTCACGACATAGTCAGTAGTTTAGTGGTTACCTGAGGGGAAGGGGGAAGGGGGGAGGGAGAGGAGGGAGGGGGAGCTAAACATATAGGGATGGGAAGAAAGCTGACTCTGGGTGGTGAACACATAATATAACACATAGACGAAGTATAGTGTAGTTGTACACCTGGAACCTATGTAATTTTTTCTAACCAATGTCACCTTAATAAATATAACAATAATAATAATAAAAAGAAACACAAAGAACAACAAAAAATAAAAATAAAAGACTGACACAAGCTCAAGCAGAAAATAATATAAGCAGGCTTGTATTATAGAAATTGGATATATCTGAACCTCCCTACATACACAAACATAGTGGTTGCATGGAACCAGAAGTGAAAACAGGGATTGACTAATAATGGGCACAAGAGATCTTTTTGAAGTGGTGGAAATGCTCTAGAAATGGTTGCCTAACTGAAAATTTATTTAAAATCTTTGAACTGAACACTAAAGTATATACTGAACTTTATGGTACAGTAATATACATTATAGCTCAATAAGGGTATTTTAAAAACTCTCTCAAAAAAAGAAAAAGTCTCCGAGGAAGTGGCTAGGGCTCTTTGTAGGGGACCCAGGAATATGTTCCATTTATCCTCAAAAGACAATGGCTTATATTTCTGTCCCATAGGTGAACCATCTCCAAGGACATTGTGGGAAAAGTGTTGATCTGTGGGGACAGGAAGCAGAGTCACTTAATAGCCACTGTAAGAGGTCAGAAATAGACAAGATTTTGGGTAGAAGGGAAGTGGACAACTTCTAAATAAATGTAGCTTGGTGCTCCGGGTGGACTGAGAATAAAACTCCCAGCCCTCAGTGCTGCTGGTCTTCAAGAGGAGAGGCAATGCGGGGTGGGGATTTTCTGTTTGGCCTTGGAGTCACATTTGGCTTCATATCCTTGCTCCACCACCATGGAAAGTTGCTGAACCTTTTGTGTATATGACAGAGAGACTGGCCTTGAGAAAGTGAACCCGGAAAGTTGGTACTTAATTTCCCTGAACCTCAGTTTCCCGTCTGTGAAGTGGGGACTATCAAAAGAACCTACCTCCATTGGTTGTTGTAAAGCATAAATAAAAAGCTTCTAGGATAACGTGTACTGCAGAATAATCTGGCAAAGATGAACCATAGCCTTCATCCTGTGGCATCCCTGTAGGGTAAGAGATCAGGTTGCATGGCACATATTTATCCAGTGAAACCCCTGCCAAAAATACTCTCCTGTCATGTCTTTGTGGGAGTTACTCTGATTGGGGCTCAGGGTCTCCATGCTTCCAGTCACATCTTCTTATATCATCTCACTCCTAAAATAAACATTTTCGCTACCCCAAGGATGGTGCCATACTTAGTCCTTGGGTGGGAATAAATTTGGTTACTTGATAAATATAAACACTTTACTAAGCAGTCTTAATTCAGAGAGGCACACACATGAAAAATAATTCTATTTTTCACTCATTGTGCCTCTCTGTATTGTTGAATCTCCCTTCTCCTTGGGTGACAGATTTTTAAATAGTACCTGAGGGAGATTGCATACTTCCTAGTCACTTCACTTAAGTTTCTGCCAGTGTAAACCAGAGTTTTATCTCTGATTCAAAAATTCTCTCCTTTACTGTTGGCCACATTATAGCTGGAAAACTGCACAGGGCAGTGCAGGGTGGTCTGCACTTTACTCTTCTCTCTCTTCCCAGAGTGGAGGAAGCTAAGGGTCTGCTTCTGGGAGATTAACTCCCCTTCCCCTTTCTTAGTCTAAGCGATGGCTTCCTGAGTGTGTTGGGTGGTGAGAAGAGAGAGGAAAAGGGTCACATGTTTCCAACTGAACTCTGTTACTGCTCTGTTACTCTGTTACTGAAACAGTGTTTCAGTTACTTAGGATGCAAAACAAATTACCCCAAAATGTAGTGGGCTATAACAACAAGAACATTTATTTGTTCCTAAATCCTCAATTTTTGGTAGGGATCAGCATGGTTGGTTCATCTGTGCTCTACTTGGATGAACTGGGGAGGCTAGCAGGCTGGGGGTTGGACTATGTGGAAGCTCACTCACTCACTCCTAAGTCCATTAATTGATTCTGGCAGTCAACTGGGGTTTTAGCTGGGGCTGTTGGTTAGAACACCTGCATGTGGCCTCTTCATGTGGCCTGGGCATCCTCACAGGATAGTGGCTTGGATACAAGGACAAGCATCCAGACACCCAGATACGCGCGCTCGTGCGTGTGCACGCACGAGAGAGAGTGTGTGTAAGAGAGAGAGAGAGAGAGAGAGAGAGAGAGAGAGAGAGAGAGAGAGAGAGAGAGAGAGAAACAGAATGACAGAAGGAAAGAGAGAGATAGAGAGGGAAAGAAAGAGAAAGAAAGAAAGAAAGAGAGATCAGAGAGTGAGAGTGAGAGACAAAGAACCAAAAAGAGAAGAGCCCAGAGCAGTCTCCATAGTTGTCTGTCATGAGTACTGGACATAGTTTCATTGCAGAGTTTGGCAATGGGGCCAATTAGGTTTGGAACAAGGCAGGGGGCCTCCTGTATGGGAGATACACCCGAAAGCCAGGAGTCTTTTACAACAGAGGCACACGCCAGGCCAAGGCTGAACCCAGGGCTTCCCACACGACAAGCTGGCACGAGAGCGAACTGAAATGGAGTGGGGAGCGTACCCCAGTCCAGCATATGAGACACGATCGGCCGTGCTCATCCCTGGGACTACATTCTCAGACCCAAGGACTACAACGCAGATGCTCAGATGATGAATCATTCCTGGTTTTCACAGTTAGCTTCTTTAAATTGAGAAAAGTGAAAGTGTGCTGTGTCACCATTTGGAAAAACACCCTTGGATGTGTAGTCAAGGCTCGCACACTCAATACACACTCTCTTTCTAAGTACGTGTCTATCAGAAATCTTTTTCAGAAAATCAGTTACCCTCATGAGAAAATGTTGTATTAAGGTGCAAAGCATTGTCTTGTTTTCAAGTTGAGATCTGCAATAAGGAAAATGACGTAGGTTCCTCCTTTTGGCTATCCTGTTCATTCTGTGCCTGTTTTTCTTAGTCTGTAATTTTGTGAACATTCCCCAAGGAACCAAATCAAATTGAGAGAAAAGAACAGGAGAGGTGGTGAGTTCAAAGACAAAAGCCCTCCTCAGACATGGCTAACTAAGCTCACTGCTTGGAGCTTAAAATTTGAATGCTCCTGTAGTCCAGGTTATGTGGGGGCACAGCCTTATTTACAGGGAAGCCAGCATCAGACATATCTTATAGGGTTATTAAAGACTACGGGGAAGCCCATAAAAAACTAGACAATGAATTGTTGGTTCTGGGGCCAATGAAGTTCAGGAAGACCTCTGGGTGTGGTAAGTTAAGAGTGTCAGAGAGAGAGAGAGAGAGAGAGAGTCAGAGAGAGAGAGAGTCAGAGAGAGAGAGAGAGAGAGAGAGAGAGAGAGAGAGAGAGAGAGAGAATGTTGTCTTTTATCACCCAGCCTCAGAAGTTACACAGCATCAATTTCACTGGAGTTCGTTCCTCAGGGTGGTCATAAAGTCACCCCCAGTTTTAAAGGGAGGGAGAATTGATGCCACCTCTTGATGGCATACAAGACCAGAAATATTGCTGTTACTGCTTTTGGAAAATACCGTCTATCACTACCAGTGGGCTGTGTGTCAGACATCCAAAAGTTGGCTTATGGAATAAAGGGATGAAATATTCAGGGAGCCCTTAGGGGTCTGCTCACTACCCAATCTCTGTCCTAGTAGATCTGCCCCAGCAAGGCATCATACCTCTTTTTCACGAGGTTGCTTGGGTGGAGCACAGTAGGACAGTTAAGCCCAGCTACCCTCCTCTGGGTCCACTCGATCTGTGGGAAATTCAGGGATCTTTGGCCACTCCAATGGCATAACCATGGGCTGTCACACTGCCCTCCTCTCCCTCCTGTCTTAGACAGTGGTTTTGTTGAATCACCCTCCACGTGCCTGGGCAGGAGGAAGTCTCCTGTCTAAGATTTTCCCAAGCAGAGAATGAGAGGCCAGTTTCAATGTTACTAGTAAGGTGACCAGACGTCCCGCTTTGGGCGGGACAGTCCCGATTTTTAACAATTTGTCCCGCGGCCCGCGGCATTTTAAAAAAGTCCCGATTTTTGGAAAGAACGCACAACAAGCTAGGGAACGGCGGGAGATAGACCAAATTTTTAATCAAGAACCCCCTCCCCGCTGGTCAATGGTGTCCCGCTTTACCAATGTTAAAATCTGGTCACCTTAGACTCCTCCCCCTCCTACCACCAGTTTTCTGAGATGTCTTCACTTGGCTTCCTGGTGAGTGGGAATGAAGATCACCATGGAAGAGAGGGAATCATCTCCAAGAGGCAAAAGGCATTCGCCTTCTACAAAGCCCTGATCTCTCTCTTGCCAGTTTCCTCTAAACTTTGGGAAGAGGAAAACTGGCCTAACTAGCAAAGCATCTGAGCTTTCCCTCCTGTCATGTAGGTGGCATCTGGGATCTTTGGTACACAGTGCTGTGGGCTGGGAGTCTCTTCCAGAAGTTTGGGCCTCTCTGTACTTACTTTGGACTCCAGTCATTAACAATAGTATTCCTGTCCACATCCAGTCACACAATTGCTGAAGCATATGGGTTTGAAGGAGGATATTGGTACCTCATCAAAACAAAATAGAAAAACAAGCCTTGTGGCCTCATTTCCGAGTAAACCCAAGCTGCATCCTTCCTGTCTATGGTGTGTCATGTATAGGCATTGAATTCAGACGGCCTTGTGTTCTAATTTCATCTGTACTACTTTTACATACCGTAATCATTTGGAGACTCAATTTCTCTATCTGTAAAACTGGGATTACGACAGCATTGGGTTGTCATGAGGTTCTAATTGGGTTGACCCATGTAAAACTCTACACAGTAGCTGGCACACTGTGAAATATTGTGGTTAGCTAGTAATGCTATTGTTATCACCATTGTATTTTCTGACTCACTCACATTGGACACAAGATGAGTTTATGGCTCTGGGCTGTTCACTGACCCCTGGGCTTGAGCTGCATGTATGGGCCCATCTAGCAGCTCTTTCCTATGTGTGCCAATGACAGGGCAGCTTCTGTCTATAGCACCCAAAGGTGGCAGGGGTACAAGAGAGCTCAGTACAACTCCAGCAGTTCTGACAGGCACCCAGCTGGGATAGGATGGCCTTGCCACACCCCTGGAGAACCAATGTAATGAAGACAATGAGAACATTGGGCTGTTTTCCCAGGTCTCACCATCATTTGTCCAATCTTTGTACAAATTTTGCATGACCCTCATTGAAATCTGGAATTCAGCCTTAGGACACAATACCAAGTCTCTGATCATTGGACTTTCCATCACAGGTAAACTGAGGGTCATTTATAGCAGTGCCTCCCCAATTTTGCCTCTGGTATAGGCCAAATGGCAGAGCTCAGAGAACATATGACACGGGACACTTCTTAGTTAGGTTGGAAATTAGAAAGCAGCTGAACTAACCCCAGAGCTTCCTTTAAACATCTGAGTAGTTTATAAAGAAAGGGGATCATCCTTGCTCTGGGGAGCTTGCAGTGTAAACAAGCGCACTGTGAATGTACAAACACATCCAAGCAGCAAGTGGCTTTGATTGGCCACATGATCCTTAAAGCTTCTGGTTCCAGAAGTCACAGACGGATTTTAATAACAGATGACAGTCACTGAATTTCAAGAGAGAATATAGAAGGATACAGGAGAAAGCTAATTAGAAGATTGGAGGAAAGAAAGTGAGGACTTCATATTAGGAAGAACATTTGAAGGCTTATAATAGCATTTAATGAGGAAGGCAATTAAAGATCTGAATGTGAGTTGGTTAAAAGAAGGATGGCAGGCAGAATTTAGGTGCACTGAAGGTGAAGACAAACAAAAAAACAGTGTTAGCAGTTTAGGCAGAAGGTGAGTGGAGATCCAGTGGGGAGGAGGAGTTAACTTTGAAATGAGACTCTGTGTAAATGCATGTTTCTATGCATCTATGTAAAAGTACTTTGCAAGCAAAACACGGTGAAACATTAGTTGTTTTAGAAAGGTGGTCACTGAAGAACAGGTTGGCAAGAATCAAGGAGAGCCAGGGTTTGACAGTGATGGGAAAGAAAAGACCAGGAAGTGAGGCTGGTGGCGGAGTCGGGTGCTAGGGCTGAACTAAGGGTGGTAGGAGCAGAGCTGAGAAGTTCTAACTGATCACACAGGTCAAAGCAATCTGGACTGGACAGTGGAGCTGGGCTAAAGGGACAGAGATGGAGAGAGAAAGGGGAGGAAGTTGGGAATGATGCCTCTTGGGTAGGTTTAGTGTTTTGGTTTATAAGAGGGAGGATTAAGAACTGAGAAGAGGGGAAGCCAGGATGGCTCAGCGGGTTAAGCATTCACTTTGCAGCGCCGGGGACCGCGGATCGAATACTGGCCCCGGCCCGTGCGGACCCATATGCTGAGCTGGGGAGTTCCCCCAGTTCAGTTCTCTCTCTGTCTCTGTCTCTGTCTCTGTATCTCTCTCTCTCTCTCTCTCTGTCAAAAGCAATAAAAAAAACACAAACCAAGAAACAAAAAGAACTGAGAAGAGGGAAAACTGGGATGGCTCAGTGGGTTAAAGGCTCACTTTATAGCCCCGGGGACTGAGAACTGAATCCCAGCCTGGCCCATGAGGACCCATATGCTAAACTGGGGTGTACTTCCCATGTGGGAGGCTCCCAGTTTGGTTCTGACCCTCTGGTTTGGCCCCTGGCTCGAGGGGGCATGCCTTCAATGCCTGAGGCCCACAACCCAGTTCCCTCCCTGCATGGTCCCCACCCACCTATATGGAACAAAACCATGTTGAAAACTGATGACGTACAACTATGGAGACTGCTCTGGGCCCTCCCCCTTCTCTCTGTCTCTCTCTGTCTCTGTCAAAAACAATAATAAATCTTTTTTTTTAATGTTTATTTATTTATTTATTTATTTATTTTTGACAGAGAGAGAGAGAGAGAGAGAGAGAGAGAGAGAAAGAGACAGAGACAGAGAGACAGAGACAGAGACAGAGAGAGAACTGAACTGGGGGAGCTCCCCAGTTCAGCACATGGGTCCACACAGGCCAGGGCTGGGACTTGATCCCCGGTCCCCGGCGCTGCAAAGTGAACGCTCAACCCAATGAGCCATCCCAGTTTCCCCTAAAATAAATCTTAAAGAAAAAAAGAACTGAGAAGAGCTAGCTGGGACAGTAGGCTTCAGGTAGACATGCACAGGTTTGAATACATGGAGACAAAGTCCAAGAGGAAACAGGGGAAAGGAACTTAGAGTAAATGTTCTATGATTTTGTAACATACTTCGTTACCTCCATGATTTTGTTAGGGGTAGAATGGTGCATATGTTACATGCAATTTCACAGTTGGTTTATATAAGGCTTTGTCTGGTGCCAGGGAATTCCCCATGGGTGGGACCTGTAGACAGACCCATAGTCCCTCAAGCTGCCCTTATGACTCACCACCTTGGCTTTTATTGGGAGCCACCTGCAAGGCAGTTACATGTGGGAACAAGCTCTCTGCACACTCTCCTTTTCAGCCAAATGGGGAAGCAGGGGACAGGGTGGACAGAACATGCACTCTCCAGTCATCAGCCTCTGCCTCTTGTTACGTGTGTGGTTTCATGTAAGCAACTCACCTCTCTAAGTATCAGTTTCTCATCTATAAAATAGCTATCCACCCTGCTATCTTGAAGATCATATCAAATGGCAGGTATGACAATGCTTTGTAAACCATAAAGTAACTTGTAGGGGCTAAACATCACTGTTCTTTTTTTTTCTTTTAGAGATTTATTTATTGTTTTTGACAGAGAGAGAGAGAGAGAGAGAGAGAGAGAGAGAGAGAGAGAGAGAGAGAGAGAGAGAGAGAGTCAGAGACAGAGAGAAGGAGGAGGGCCCAGAACAGTCTCTATAGTTGCACATCATTGGTTTTTCCACTTAGTTTCATTCCACAGGTGGGCAGGGCTGCACAGGGCAGGAACTGGGCTGGGATCTCGCCCTGGTCAGAAGTGAACTGGGGGAACTCCCCAGCTCAGCATATGGGTCCGCACGGGCCGGGGCCGGGATTTGATCCTTGGTCCCTGGGGCTTAGGCTGCAAAGTGAGCGCCTAATCCACTGAGCCATCCTAGCTTCCCCAACCGTTCTTTAAGATTTATTTTATTGTTTTTGAGAGAAGGTGAGAGAGAGAGAGAGAGAGAGAGACAGACAGACAGACAGACAGACAGACAGACAGAGAGAAGTGGGGAGAGCCCAGAGCAGTCTCCATAGTTTTACGTCATTAGTTGTAACATGGTTTTATTCCACACAGGTGGATGTGAGGCTACATGGGGTGGGAACTGAACTGGGGGCCTCTCCCACATGGGAGGGGAGAACATTTGCCACCATCTCAGTGGTTACCAGCTGTGCCGCAGTTCAGCATATGGGATTTGCATGGGCCAGATTGGGAGTCGATCCCTGGACCTTGTGGTTGCAAGGCAAATGCTCAATCTGTCGAGCTATCTCGACACCCACTAAACATCACCATTCTTTTTTTTTTTTTTTTTTTAAGATTTATTATATTGTTTTTGGCAGAAACAGAGAGACAGAGACAGAGAGAAGGGGGAGGGCCCAGAGCAATCTCCACAGTTGTACATCATCAGTTTTTGACATGGTTTTGTTCCACACAGGTGGGCGGGGCCCACGCAGGGCAGGAACTGGGCTGGGGGTCTCCTGCATGGGAAGCACACCCCAGTTCAGCATATGGGTTCACAGTTGCTGACTGGGATTCAATCCTTGGCCCCCCGGGCTGCAAAGTGAGCGCTTAAGCCGCAGAGCCATCCTGCTTCCCCACATCACCATTCTTTAAATGCCCCAAAACGGCATTTCTCCCAACCTGGCAAAATAAAGCTGGAGGAAAGATTCTAGAGGATTTATTTGGTGTGGGTATGAAGGAAGGGCAAATAAATAACACTGTTTTAAGAATTTTCCCCAAATCATTCATATTTGCTCTTAAAGAAGAGATGAACATCTCAGACAAACAGTTGTCAGGGAGCTGACTCCCCAGAGGCCCTAGAACACAGAAGGTGCCTGCCCTGCAAATGCTCCCTGGTTCAGCCGGAAAACAGCCAGATGGCTGCTGCCGCCCACTCCCTGTGCAAACATCTCTCACCCAGCCAAGCAAACAGCCCTCCTGGGCAAAGAGGAGCCTCCGGGCTGCTTCTGTGTGGTGTAACCTAGAAACAAGCCCTGGGCTCGGGACTTGGGTTGTGTGTTTAATCTGGGCCCCCAGGCAACAGGGCCATGTGTCTTGGCTCCATCGCTTTTTATGTAAACAGGGCTGGGGGCCCATGGGGGTTGAGCACAGCCAGGCCCTTGCTCTCACTTCTCTCTGTGTAAACACATTACAAAGGATCTTTGTGACCATCCAGGTGGATCAGCCCAGCCCCAAGGATGGGGGCGAGGGGGGGGGCCTGCCACAGGAAAGGGGTGAAGGTGGGTATGGGGGTGCTGGGGGAGGCAAAAGGAGGTGGCAAGGGGAGGTGCCCACCAATACCCTCTGTACCATGTGATGCGGAGAGATCAGTGTCTGTGAGAGGAGAGGGTCTGTCACCTGCAGCAAAAGCCAAGGAGGCTGTGAGAAAAGGGAGGAGCCTGCTATCCGCAGCCCTGACACTGCCCCACCAGGTGCGGGGCAAAAAACGAACTGGGGCCTCTTCAAGCCGTGCAGGGAACACGCAGGAGTGTCAGCTGAAGAGCTGAGAAAGCAAATTGCACTCCTGTTTCCACAGGGCCTCATGATCTGTGTGTGGGCTCTTTGGGTAATGCTTTAACCTCTGAGTTTTCTTGTCCAGATGGATTAGAATGATACTGTCTGCCATTTGTTGAGCCCCCTTACTGTGACACATATTTTAGATAGGTTATTTTATTAATCCACACAACTATCCAATGAGGTGAGGATTTCCATTTTAGAGATTAAAAAATCAAGGTTTACTAAGGAGAATTGACTTGTCCCAAAATACTCATTAATAAGTGGCAGAAGCAGCTCTTTTTTCCTGCCAACCCCTTATTTTGCCCTTACAATAAGAGTGGGATTTCTTTCTTTGATCCTTTGAAAGCTGAGACTAGACAGCTACTGGCCTACTTAAAACAGTCTTTATTACTGGAAACAGAGGTTCTGACTCAGATAAGCTCAAGGCCTGGGAGTCTGAGTTCCCACCTTTCCCAGAGATCTCCTCCCACTGAACTCATTTATCACCTTGGGTAAAATCCAGGGAACAGAACAATTAACAACTTGTTCCACCCTGGGGAAGAACTTGGCAGGGGCTCTTGGAATCAATGTTACCACCTTTTCCATTCCAAGGCAGTTCATAAATGTCTGAATTTCTATGGCCTGGCCTGGAGGCTGCATGAGAGAGAGAGAGAACTAGTAACCCTTATACCTACAGACAGAAATCAGCGCTGGGAGGCATTGCTAAGGGAAGGAGTAAGAAAGGTTCAGGGGCCTTTGATAATAAATTCTCAACAACGATATTCTAGGACCTGGATCTGCTACTGGGCCAAATGCAGCTTGATACTTATTTGTAGAGCGAGTGATCTAAGAGTTTTATGTTTCTAAACAGTTGGAAAAATAAAAGCTAGTAATTGTTCACGACACATAAAACTTATATTAAATGACAATTTTTGGGGGCATCGATAGATAAAGTGATTTTGGCATGCAGCCACTACCCTTCATTTATGTAGTCTGGGGTTGCTTTTGTGCTGGAACAGCAGAGTGGAGTAGTTGCGACATCAATCATGTGGCCAGCAGAGTCCCAAATATTTACCATCTGGCCCTTGACAGGAAGATTTTGCCATCTCCTGCTGTAGGAAGAGGCATGTGCCTGGGCAGGGCTTGGGGGAGGCTCTCCCCATTCCAGAGGTATGTATTTATTTAATCCCTCATTTTCTGCAGAGCACCCACACCTCAGTTATGCTTGGTATCAGAGACCCAGCTGGGTGGGTTTGGGTGATAGCTTGAGGGTGTGGGCTCTCAAACCCACGGTGCCTGAGAGGCCCTGCCCTTAACTCCTACCATCTAAGAATCAGGCCCTTGCCTCCCCTGGCATCCAGAGCGCTGCCAGCCTGCCTTGGGCTCCTCGGGTGGGAGACCAGAGGGTTTTCCTCTGGAGAAACTGACCAAGAGACAAGATCTAGACACTGACAGTTGGGGTCCAGTTTCCACCAGGTCATTTATGGCAGGCATGTCCAACGTGTGGCCCAGGATGGCTTTGAATGAGGCCCAACACAAATTCACAAAACATGATGAGATTTTTTTTGTGCCTTTTTTTTTTAAGCTCATCAGCTATCATTAGTGTTAGTGTATTTTATGTGAGGCCCAAGACAATTCCTCTTCCAGTGTGGCCCAGGGAAGCCCAAAGGTTGGGCATGGCTGATCTATGGGAAGCTCCTAGTAGACACGGCCTGCCCATACCCAAGCCTCCTGGGGAGCTTCCCAGAGTCCCCTGCTGACTCTGTGTGAGTCCCACACAGACTCTGTCCATGCAAAGGGACAGGCAAGATGGTTGAGGAAAGCCCCCATTTTATGGATAGGTGTGGAGAGGTGGGGGACTTGGGGGCTGATCCAGGAAGAGCCAGGTCCACAATGTGGCAGTATTGCACACGCTTTGCTGGTGGGGCTGGGACAGGACTTCAGGAAAGGCACCTTACAGGACTGCAGGAGACCTTAGAGATAGTGCAGCGCCCAGATAACACAGTAAGGGAGCTCCCAGGAGATATGGGGATTGAAGAAGGAACTTGTGTGTCAGGTGACCTCGCTCAGCTGCACACTGGGGAGTTTCTGGGTCAGAGAGCCCTGAATGGCAACAACAGTTTGGGGATCTTTTATAGCCCCAGGGTTTGTCTTCTCTAAGGCTAGCTGACAGGTGCAGTTTTGCAAAGCAGGTGGCTCTAAATGGCTAAAAATACATTTCTTTGGCCTATATTTAAAGCAATTGGATGTGTAAGCTTTGAACCTGCTATGAAGAAATAAACAACAGAGGGGCCATCTTTAGTCCACTTATATAACGGCAGGCCACAACAAGAGGAAGACCAGGAAACCATAACAATGCAGGCAGCAGAAGAAAACATTTAGAAACGACCACCTCTGCTGTTAATGTCCTCAGAGATATGAGAAGAATTGCAAGATGCTATAGAAAAGGAACATTCAGAAATCAAAAGGAATATCTTAGAAATAGAAAATATTAGCACAAAGATGAAAAATGCAGTAGAAGAGGTTAAGGAAATATACCAGCAAATAGAACAAAAAAGACAAAGAGATTAAAAACATGAATGTAGAATGTATGGAAATTGGAGAATCAACTCAGGAGGTTCCACATCTGAATTTAAGAAATTTTGGAAAGAGAGAACAAATAAAGTAGAATAAATTACAAACAAAAGAATTTTAAGAACATGTCTCAGAAATAAAGAACATGTACAGCCCACTGAATGCTCAACAAAATGAATGGGAACGAATTAAACAAAACTGAGCCACTGATATGAAATTATATTTTTATTTATTTTTTATTGGTTTTTGACAGAGAGAGAGACAAACAGAGAGAGACAGAGAGAAGGGGAAGGGCCCAGAGCAGTCTCCATAGTTGACAGCATTAGTTTTCCATATAGTTTCACTCCACAGGCGGGTACAGGGCTGTGCAGGGCAGGAACTGGGCCGGCTGCCTCCCGCATAGGCCCTGGCAAGAACTGAACTGGGGGCACACACTAGTTCAGCATATGGGTCCGAATGGGCTGGGGCCGGGATTCGATTTCTGGTCTCCGGGGCTGCAAAGTGAGCACTTAACCAGCTGAGCTATCCTGGTTTCCCCGATACAAAATTTTAGAACTCAAAGATTTCCAGAAATAAAAAAAGAGTTCTCATAGAAAGGACTAAAACCCCAAATTCTCCTGGATTTCTTAAGGGGACCATCAGAAGTTAGAAGACAAAATTCCAAGGGTAAATAATATCCAAACTAGAATTAATACCTAAATTAAAAAAGAGTTAGGAGGGCAGCAAAATCACATTTTCAGATATGCAAGTTCTCAAAATATTACGCCATAGGCACTCTATCTCAGGAAGCTCATGGAAGGCTTTGCTTCCCCCAAAAGGAGGAGTACTCAAGAGAGAGATGGGATCCAGAGCAGGAGATCCAACATGGGCGTGGGGGGTGTCAAGGGCTCCCTCCCCCAAACCTCTGCTTCGCGCCCAGAGTGCTGCTGAAGGGACACCCTGAGATCACAGCTGTGTGGGAACTGAGAGAGCAGCTAGGGCATTTTGAAGCAGGAAGAAAGAGCTCCAGGATTTTTCTAAAGAGTAAAATTTATGGCTGTGTTCAGGTTATAAATTAAATAGTTCTCAAAACTTAAAGAAGACATTTGCACCCCTATGGAAAAGAACTTCTTTTGTATTTCCTAAAACTTTTGTTTTGGTCGGGGGTGCTGGGAGAGCAGTGGTTGAACGCTTGTCTTGTCATTGTAAAGTCTGTGGTTCAGTTCCCAGCCCTGGCCCTGGCCCGTGCAAACCCATATGCTAAACAGTGGCATAACTGGTAACTGCTAGGATGGCTGGGCGGGGAAGGTTCTAGCTCCCCATGTGGGAGGCCCCCGATTTGATTCCTGCTCCACATCTACCTGTGTGGAATGAAACCATGTCACAACTATGGAGACTGCTCTGGGCCCTCCCCGTCCTCTTTTACTCTCTTTTTCACCTTCTCTCAAACTATAAAAAAAACCCAAAACACACACACACACACACACATATATATATATATATATATATACACACACACACACACACACATATATGTGTGTATATGTGTATATATATATATATATATATACATATATATATATATACACACACACACATATATATTTTTTGTTTGTTTTCTTGTTCTTTAGCAGTTTTCAAAAAAATCATAAAGTCCTTATGTTTTTCCATATCATTTGTCATTTGTGCATCTACTTGATATGAGGATGATAGAACTTACGGAAAATAAATTCTGTCATCTCTGGCTCTCTCTGGAACACAAGATCTTACTGCCCTTTTGACTTCAACATTTTGATTTCCCTCTGTTACATTCTGCAGCAAACTCTCCCGAAATGCATAGAACCACAGGTTTTCCAGACAGCCTGGGGCCTGTTCTAAAATGCACGCGCAAGTCATGGAGAGTGGGTGTGCTTCTCAGCCATCTGCACTGAAGGGCACTGTCATCCCATCCGCTGTTGGTTAAGAACGTTAAACACAGCTGTCTTCATTCTGGGTACAGAAGAATATAAGAGCTTATGTCTGGAGGAGAATTTTAGTGAAAAGAGCGTGAGTTTTGAACCTGAACTGACTTGATTCTGCTGCTGAACTTTTTTTTTTTAAGATTTATTTCATTGATTTTTGACAGAGAGAAACAGAGACAGAGAGAGACAGAGAGAAGTGGGAGGGCCCAGAGCAGTCTCCATAGTTGACATTAGTTTTCCATATAGTTTCACTCCACAGGCGGGCACAGGGCTGCACAGGGCAGGAACTGGGCTGGGAACCTCCCACATAGGCCCCAGCAAGAACTGAACTGGGGGCATACCCCAGTTCAGCCTGTGGGTCCTCATGGCTGGGGCCGAGATTTGATCCTTGGTCCCCCGGGCTTCAAAGCGAGCACTTAACCTGCTGAGCCATCCCAGCTTTCCCTTTTTGTTTTTTTAAAGATTTATTTTTATTGTTTTTGACAGAGAGATACAGAGACAGAGACAGAGAGAAGAGGGAGGGCCCAGAACAGTCTCCATAGTTGCACATCATTCATTTTTCCACATAGTTTCATTCCACAGGTGGTAGTGGGGCTGCACAGGGTAGGAACTGGGCTGGGGTCTTCACCCCGGTGAGAACTGAACTGGGGGCACTCCCCAGTTCAGCATATGGGTCTGCACGGGCCGGGGCCGGGATTCGATCCTCGGTCCCTGGGGCTGCAAAGTGAGCACTCAACCCACTGAGCCATCCCGGCTTCCCCAAGCTGCTGAACTTTTTAATGGCAACTGTCTGCACCTTGGTTTCCTCATTTGGTACCAGGCATGATAATTTCCATCCTGCAGGGTTGTTCTGAGTTTTTAAAGTGATCTTATCATGGATACAAAGCATCTAGCACTATTCCTGGTTCCTACCTAGTAGGTGCTTATCTTTTGTGGCTGTTACATGTGTTAATGTTTTATAGTTTCCACCATGTTTTAATCTGTCCTTTCTTACTGACTCTTCATTGAGTTGAGAGGACAAGTTTTATGTCTCTGTTTAAAACCAGACAAAACCAAGGTTCAGCGACAGATTAGTACTGTGGGATGGATCCTTTGGGGCATAGCATTTCTGACTGCTGTGCAATGCTCTAACAGAGCCCTTGGGACGTGAACATCCTTGAAAGAGCAATCATCCTTGATGTGGTTTTACTTACAGTCCCACCTCTCCAGCAGTGCGGTTGAGAACAGACTGTGATTACAGACTTGCTTCCAGAAAGAGGGCATTTTAATGTTCCGAGTGGGACCAGAAGGGATAAGTGATGACAGGGGACAGAATGTATCCATGAAATGGTGTTTTATAATCACTGCCCAAAAGGAAATTGGAAAGCAAGTGTGCAGGAATCACTTGACTCTTGTAAATACATTTACTACATTAGTGGGGTAAGAAATATCAGGGCAGTCTGCAATAAATTTTGAGAAATGAGGACTAAGGCCGAAGCACAGGCTAGGATTTGTTTTTATTTTTAAACAGGCTTAGAGTTTCTCTTTGGATATTACAAAGTAAATATCTGTGTCAAACTATATATTTAAAATGGCAAATGGAAAGGGTTGTGTCGAAGGTGGCATTTTAAACAGATTCAGACTTCTTAAATCACTAAGAAATAACTTAAAAAGATCAGAGACTGTTATAATTGACATGAAAACAGGATTCATGCTTAATTGTCTGAGCAAGTTATATGCATATATAAGGCTTCTGTTTACTTTTTCTTTTCAAAGAAATGTACAGTGAAACTAAGAATGTTATGTAGGTAGAATCATTTCACGTATGGCAAAGAACCCTGAGGACACCATTGTGTTAAAGGATGTTCGTAATATTGACGGAGTCGCAAAAAAGTGAGTTACGGTAGATCAAATACACACAGGAAGTTGTCATAACTTTTAGAATAATTGCCATGCAGATGATTAAAAATGTTATTTCCCAAAACATTAGCAAGAAGCCAATAAATGTAGGCTGATTGGAGAAATATTAGAAGATTAAAATACTAACATACAAATGGTTATCTCTAATATAAACAGTAATATAGTCCAATAGTCCATTTATAGATTGGCTTTTGAGAATTTGGAGCTAATTTTCCCAATTAAACAGTGCTGTAAACATCAGTTATGCCTTCACAAAAGCTTAGCTAAAGCATAATGTAGATAAAATGCTATGGAAAGTTGTAGAAAACATTATTGCAATTCTAGCATCTAAGTACAAAAGGAAAACAATGAAGTTGGTTTAGAAACACTATTTTATTCATTATGGATACTAGCATTTGAGGATTAGAGGACTAATGAAGAAGATAACTTCTGTGGAGGTTCTGAGCAAGGTATCTGTGCTTTCTTAAGATTTATTTTCTGGTTTTTGACAGAGAGAGACAGAGACAGAGAGAAGGGGGAGGGCCCAGAGCAGTCTCCATAGTTGAAAGTTATCAGTTTTCGACATGATTTTGTACCACACAGGTGGGCAGGGGTCACACAGGGCAGGAATTGGGCTGGGGGCCTCACTTATGGAGGCACACCCCCTCGAGCCAGAGGCCTAACCAGGGGTGGGGTGGGGGTGGGGCAAGAACCGAACTGGGGGCCTCCCCCATTTGAAGCACACCCTGTTCAGCATATGGGTCTGCATAAGCCGGGCCAGGACTTGATCCTGGGTCCTCAGGTCTGCAAAGCGAGTGCTTAACCGTCTGAGCCATCCCGGCTTCCCGGTATCTTGTGCTTTCAAATGACTGAAATTACAATGATAGCACCCATGTAATTTCACTTCCATACTTATGGTCTTCCCTTTCTTGATACACATCTTTGGCTTATTGTTGATCAAGTCAGCCATGATTGCTGTTGTTTTAAAGTACACAAATGGGTGAGAGAAGAACAGGATGTTTTCTAAGGTAAAAGGCTAGTGATGAAAGATAAAGGCCTACTGCAGGGACATAAAAAGGGACCTGTGTAGCTGTGTGCTGTGTGGGTCTGAAATGTCATAACTGAGTAGTAAGCAATGATGGGGAGGAAAAGGTGGCAATGAGTACAGGGTTTCCCTGAGGTGGAGACCACATCCATGTGTCCTTGAACCTTAACTCTTGGTTGCTGGTCAGAGCCTTCAGGGGTGGTGGTGGGGGCTGAGGGGGGGGGGGGCGTTAATATTATTATAAGGAATCTGAATGTCAGAAAGGTTAAGAAAATCGCCCAAGGTCACACCCTGTAGTGGCAGGCGGATCTCACTTTGCTATACTATCTCTAGGACACACACTTAGGTGGTTTGTTTTTTCTTGTTAAAGGGGCTTGGCTCTTTTTAGCAGAAGGGTTTTAACAATCTCTACAGCAGGGATTTGTGGCCATACAATTTTAACCTCAGCACAGAATAAACATTTATCAGAATGATGTTTAAATATTTACCACTTTCTCTGCATTCTCCCCACTTTTTCACCTCTATCTGGAAAGCTCTCGGCTGGCATAGTATTTCCACAGATCCAATTCCTACCCCTCCTTCCTTGCCAAGCCTTCCCCATTCCTGCCGCAGTAAGCTTCTGTGCTGCAACACGGCACCAGTTCCCGGTTAGGGTATTTCATATTATAGCAAGGACACACGTCACTTCCCTTGCTAGCGTCCCTGTCTGAGAACGGTAATAATCTAGGCTGAATATGCACTTCTCCTATACTTAGCTTTGGAAGTTCCCTGCTCCCTGCCGGCTGCGGGGGCGCGTTTAGAAATGCGGGGACAGGAGCCATGCAACGCCCGCAGCGGGCCGGCGAGCGTTCCCCCCGCCCCCGAGGCCGGGACTGGCGTGGCGGGCCTGGGGACAGGGGCCCACGCAGCCGCCCCGCGCGCGCCGCCGCGGCGGCAGCTCGGAGCACTTAGCACTGCGGCACGCTCTCACACACAAAGGCCGGAAGTGCGCCCAGACTCGCTGGCGAGGCGCCCTCTCTAGGCTTCCGGAGGGTCCACATCTCGGTGGTACCCTAGTGTCAAGGATGCTGGGGACCAGGCCGCGTTAGAACCGACTCACAGGGTTTGACTGCACCCCAGGAGCAACGAAATGCATAAAAAATAAAGGAAGAAATAAAACATTAGAATCACATCCAGTAACTCATGTGCAGGAGAAACTCCACTTAAAATTCATTCAGGCTGGCCTGTTTCAGTGGGGGGCTGGCGCATGGCTGAATACCGTGCTGGTTCCTCTCCAGAGAATGAGAAATTTGAGGCCTAAAGAAAGTTCTGTCCTGTTCTGGGTCTTCCAGTGACACCGCTGGGTCAGAGCCCAGGATATGGGCCACCATGGCCTTTCCACTTCCCAGGGCTGCCTCTCATCAGAACTGAACACTATTAAAACGAAAGTTTATGCTTTCAAAATGGCAGGAAACATGTAACAGGAGTATGCAAGAACTCAGAGAAGACCAGCATATACCTATTAAGATGGCCACTAAAACAAACAAACAAACAAACAACTAAAAAACAAGTGTTTGCAAAGAGGAATTGGAACCCTTGTGCATTGCTGGTGGGAATGTAAAATAGTGTAACCACTGTGGAAAATAGGATGTTGGCTCTTCAAAAAGTTTAAAACAGAGGATGCTGCGATGGCTCAGTGGGTTGAATGCTCATTTTGCAGCCCCAGGGTGCCCCCAGTTCAGTTCTTGGCAGGACCTGCCAGTTCCTGCTCTGCGCAGCCCCGTGCCCGCTGGTGGAGTGAAACTACATTGAAAACTGATGATATACAGCTATGGAGACTGCTCTGGGCCCTCCCCCTTCTCTCTGGCTCTCTCTGTCGGTCTTTTTCTGTTAAAAAAAACCAACACAATAAAAATAAATCTTTTAAAAAAAGTTGAAAACGGGAAGCCTGGATGGCTCAGTGGGTTAAGCACTCACTTTGCAGCCCTGGGGACCAAGGATCGAATCCGGGGACCAAGGATCGAATCCCAGCCCCGGCCCGTGTGGACCCATATGCTGACCTGGGGAGTGCCTCCAGTTCAGTTCTCACCGGGGTGAGACCCCGGCCCAGTTCCTGCCCTGTGCAGCCCCACGCCCACCTGTGGAATGAAACTATGTGGAAAAACAAACAATGTGCAACTATGGAGACTGTTCTGGGCCCTTCCCCTTCTCTCTGTCTCTGAACCTCTCTCTCTCTCTCTCTCTCTCTCTCTGTGTCAAAAACAATAAAAATAAATCTTAAAAAAAAAAAAATCTTAAAAAAAAAAAAAAGTTGAAAACAAAATTGCCGTATGACCAATGATTACATTTCTGGGGATATACCCTAAAGAATTAAAAGCAGAGACTTGGAGAGATATGTGTACATCCATATTCAGAGCATTATTTATAAAAGCCAAAAGCTGGAAACAACCTAAGTGTTCATAGA
Source organism: Craseonycteris thonglongyai (assembly GCA_004027555.1). Taxonomy (NCBI): domain Eukaryota; kingdom Metazoa; phylum Chordata; class Mammalia; order Chiroptera; family Craseonycteridae; genus Craseonycteris; species Craseonycteris thonglongyai. The sequence continues at coordinate 1,444 of PVKE010010508.1, read as the reverse complement.
CAGATAAAGGTATAAACAAAATGTGGCATGTCCACACAATGGAATATTATTCAGCCTGAGCAAGGAAGGGAATTCTAACACTTGCTACAAGATGTATGAACTTTGAGGACATTATGCTAAGTTAAACCAGTCACTAAAGGACAAATACTGTTTGATTCAATTCAGATGAGGTACCTAGAATAATCAATATCCCTGATGAATATAGATGCAAAACTTCTCAACAAAATATTAACAAACTGAATAAAAAACACATTAAAAGGATCATATAACATGATCAAGAGGGATTTGCGCCTGGGATGCAAGGACGGTTCAATATACACAAATCTAAATAAATGTGATTATACCATAAAATAGAATGAGGATAAAAAATCATATGATCATCATCATTGCCCAGAGTATCCACGTTGGAACTGGAAGAGCCAGAAGCGGCCTTAGCATTGATTAATTCTAGACTAGTTTTTCCTCTTAGCCACTACATTAAAGCTACTTCAGACAGATTTTCAGTAACCAAAGGCACAAAGCCTTGTTTGGAAACTAGAATGCCAGCTTTATTACTTGTTAGGTGAAACTATTGCCAGCTAGAGAATGGAGATTGAGACCTTGTTTTTCTTCAGTAGGAAAGTCTACTCAGTAAACTAAATTCAACACAGAAATATTTCTTAGTTAAAAATGGAAATTAGAGGGGATGCCGGATGGCTCAGCAGGTTGAGTTCTCACCTTGCAGCCCCACGGTCCGAGGATCAAGTCTCAGCCCTGGCCTGTGTGAACCTATATGCTGAGTTGGGGTGTGCTTCCAATGTGGGAGGCCCTAGTTTTGTTCCCGCTGGGTTGAGCTTCCCATGTGGGAACATCTGGCCTGGCTCCTGCCCTGCACGGCCCCACATCCACCTGTGTGGAATGAAACTATTTTGAAAACTGATGATGTACAACTATGGAGACTGCTCTGGGTTCTCCCCCTTCTCTCTCTGTCTCTGTCAAAACAATAAAATAAATCTTTAAAAAATAAAAATTGAAAAAGGAAATTAGAGACTGAGGAAGTAGCTGATTTAAAGGTTTATTATAAATCAGTGTGTGTTAGAAGTTGATCTCTCTGTCTCATCTGTATTGAAGCATGTATCAAAATTTTCTTCCTTTTTAAGGCTGATTAATATTCTATTAGGGATAGACCATATTTTGTTTGTCCATTTACCCTTCAATGGACACTTGGGTTGTTTCCACCTTATCTTAATCTTTAAAGAAAGAAAGAGGGGAAAGCCGGGACGGCTCAGCGGGTTGAGCGCTCGCTTTGAGGCCATGAGGACCGAGGATCGAATCCCGGCTCCGGCCCAGGCAGGACCCACGTGCTGAACTGGGGAGTTCCCACAGTTCGGTTCTCTAGCTGTCTCTGTCTCTGTCTCTTTCTCTATCTGTCAAAAGTAAAATAGAAATAAATATGCACTGAAGA
>PVKE010010507.1:0-33183 GCA_004027555.1 Craseonycteris thonglongyai | reverse complement strand
ACAGAATCTCTCCATCCAAGTAACTATGTCCAGTTCTTTGGCAGAAGTTCTGAGTGAAAAAGAAAAATAGAGAAGAGGGAGAGACCGTTCCTTCCCAATCAGGGCTAAGAATATGAAAATAATGAGCACTGATGTGTCCATCGGTCAGCAGTGGTGATGCTCAGGTCAACGTCGTGACAATGAAACAGATCAATAGTCATCAAGAAATTGCTTTTTAATCACAATAATATATCTGAAAACTGGACAAAGGGTTAGATTAATTGTTCCCAGAGGCCCTTCATCCATAATATTCTATGATTCTATAATTTCACATCGTTGGAGTAGAGCTAATTATCATCCAAATTGTCCTTGAAGATTTGTTGGCCTAAATGCTAGATAGTTTCCCAAAGCGTAGGCCAGAGGGCCTATATGAGGTCTGCCTACTCAATCAGGCTTTTGCTACAACTATGCATAATTATAGTTTTATCAAAGTCTTAAAAGCTTTATGAAATGTCCCACTAAATCACAAGCAATTCACAAATATGGGAGCATGATAAAACTACAAATTTGGAGAAAAGCAAGACGTATTAAAAACCGTTGCTTAGTTTGTAAAATCATTTATATGGCTCTGGCCGGCTAGAAGATGGTGGGAAAGACCTCATAAAAGAAGAAACAAATTTTTGAAAAGAATCAACTAATTGAAAATATTTAAGTACAGGCAAACTCCCTGGAGAAGAACACTTATGTAATATAATTTATGGGGTTCTGGGAAAGGTCAACCATACCAGAAACACTACCTACCCTAATTAGTCTTCTACAGGCCTCAAATTCTCCTGTTACTTGTTCTTTTCTTGGTCTTACTCATTAGATTAACTACCTCCTAAAACCTGTAAATATTATTAAAAATTACCACCTTAACAAAAATTATGTTTTATTATTATAGATTAGCTACTCACGCATTCAGCAAGACTTTATAAGAAGAGAATAAAAATAGGTAAATATTAGAATGAAGGAAGAATTCATCTAAGTCTAGTGCCTCTAGACTTAGGGTCTAGAAAGAATAGAGTGCTGTAGTGAAGATCCCTGAGGCCCTAAAATTAAGGGAGAGAAATAAGGCAAAGATGGGAAGAAAGAGAAGAAAAGTAACATTTGATGCCCAGCTATTACGTGCAGGGCACACTGCTGGATACTTTACATGTATTCTCTCCTTTTGTGCTCAGAATAGCCTGTTGGTTAGATGCTGTTAGTTCCATTACAGTATAATTATAATAGCTGTATTATTTTATAGCTGATGAAACTGTGGGCTCAAAACAGATAATAATTTGTCCAAGCTTACAGAGTTAACAAATGGAACATCTGGATATAAACTCATCTCTCTGAGCCCTGAGCCTGAGTATGTTACTCTTTGCTCCACGGTTTCCTAGAATTTAGAGGACTGATGCCTAAGCCTTGTGTTCTCTGGAGGGCTGTGCCCACAACTTTGCTACTTACTCTATAGGCCCTTGAAGAAAAAAGAAATGGAAACAGCAAAAGCCCAATTTACCTTCTTTGCAATTTTGCTTTAAGCCAATGATTTTCCAGTTTTGCTTTTAAGCATGGAAACTTGTTTTCTAAATAACCTTAGGTGAAGTCTACTCCACCCACCATGGGAGCCTCAAGACCTAGACCCTGAACCACGTGGGTGCCATATAAGAGCTTAAAATTCACTGCAGAAAAAAATAGAAACAGCACTCCACATGGCCACCAAACACATAAAAAGTTGTTCGATATCTTTAATCACCGTGGAAATGCATATTGAAACAACAATGTAAAACCACTAACACCTACTTCAAAAGGTAAAATTTTAAAAACTAGCTTAGCAAGGATGCGGAGCAACTGGAATGTTTAAACTTAGCTAGGAGAAATGCAGAATGGTATGGCTATCTTAGAAAACAGTTGAGCATCTTCTTAAAAAGTTAAGATGCATTCTTACCACATTTGACCCCACAATTTCATTCTTACATACTTACCCAAAAGAAAGGAAAATATGTGTTCACACCAAGACTTGGATGTGAATGTTCTTAGCAGCTACATTCACAAGCGCCCCAAATTGGAAATAGAATACATGTCCAGGAACAGGTAAACAAATGGTGGTATTCCATACAACGAAATGCTAATCAGCAATTAAAAGGAAAGAACTACTGATACACTCAACAATATGGAGGAATCTCAAAAACATGCTGAGTGATAGAAGGCACACCCAAAGAAGTATACTGCATGATTCCATTCAGGGGTGTCCAAATTTTGGGCTGCCCTGGGTCACATTGGAAGAATTGTCTTGGGCCACCCATAAAATACACTAATGCTAATGATTGCTGAAGAGCTAAAAAGAAAAAAGAAAAAAAAAGATTGCAAAAACATCTCATAATGGTTTAAGAAAATTTACAAATTTGTGTTGGGCCACATCCAAAGCTGTTCTGGGCCACATGCGATCCACGGGCCACAGATTGGACAAGCTTGATACGAAATTCTAGAAAAGACAAGTCTTATCTACAGTAATTGAAAGCAGATCAGTGGCTGTCTCATAGGGATGTGGGAGGGGCTGTGAAGGAATCAAGTGTTTGTGGCTGTTAGGGGTATTCTATATCTCAATTGGGTGATTGTTTCTTGGGTGAAGAAATTTGTCAAAACTCAAAGAATTTTCATACAATGGGTGCATTTTACCTCAGTAAGGCTGTTAAAAACAAAACAAAAACACTATAGTTACCAAGAAACTGTCAAGGCAGAATAGGGCCCAGTGATATCACTCAGATAACATTTGGTTATTTCCCTTCGTTGCGTTTTTTTTTTTCTTCTTTCTTTCAGTCTCTGACTTAGCTAGACTGTCCTCTACGGCCCGTGAAGGATGGCAGCTCCATCTGTCCCGCAAACTTGCAGCTTTTGTTACAAAAATACCCCAGGACCAAAGCCAGAGCTAATGAGCAGCTCAGACCACTTGGAAGGAGACAGGCTAGTTTTTGGCTCAGGATCATGGAGTTTCACTTCAAATCAGAATCGAAGCTATTATTTTCTCTGAACTGAACCCAAATCACTCAAATTCCTGAAATTCAACTATAGTTATTTTCTACCTGATGCCAAAATATCCTGATGAAAAGCAAGACATGCAGCCAGTTGTGTGAGTTCTTTGTCCTGAAATCGACAAGCTCAGTTCGTTGGCAGGAGAACAGACCAGCGAACAGTCAGCCAAGGCTGCAGCTGCGCATCGAGAGGCCTAGACTTGTGCAGATAAGGTCCTCTGCAAAAATCAAAATGTCAGGGCCCGATGCCAGTGTCCCTCATTATCGACCCGGGGGGACTCAAAGCACTAGAGTCATGGAAGTTGGAAAGATCAAGAATTCCTGTCCAACTTTTTACAGCTAAAGAAGTTGAGGCAACTCCTACCCAGAACCTTGATCAAATGCCTTCCCCTTTGGACTCACTTCTGCCACCTCTGCAGGCGGTTTTGTGCTCTGGCTTCCACAGCAGACATCTTACACCCTATGCTAGTACTTACCCATCCCACACAATGTATCTGTTTATATATCTGTCTCCTGCACTTAACATTATAAACTACCTAAGCACGGGATCACCGACCCTGCACACCCAAATCCTAGCACATAGAGGGCGCACAAAGAATGGTCATTGGTTGAACTTGGGTTGAGAAACTGAATAATTTGAACTTCAAATACATTCTTCCTCTACCAGGGGCCTCCAAACTACAGCCCGACGGCAGCATCCAGCCCACGAGGCCCTCTCATCTGGTCCGTGGAGACCTTTTTATCTGAATAAAATAATATTAAATAAATAATTAAAAACAGCATCTATGTTTTGATTCTTTTTTATTTGGACCTCGAGTGTGTAGTCAGCCCCCAAACTGCTGTTTGATAGTTAATGAGGCCCGCGGGTTGAAAAGTTTGGAGACCCCTGCTCTATCCCCATGCAGAAATGGTGATAGTGAAATTCAGTAGAAGTTTTAGACTTACAATTAGTCCCGGGCACTAAACCCTAAGCATCTTCAAGTTTCATGTTCTTTGGACAAAGAACATTTACAAAGTAAACTGTAATAATCCAGCACAGTTCTTGGTATAATAAGAATATACTGAACTGGGGTGTGCTTCCCATGCAGGAGGCCCTCAGTTCGGTTCTTGCTCCCTTCCCTGCCCCCCATTTGACCCCTGGATCTAGGGGGCCTGCCGCTCATGTGGGAGGCCCCCAGCCTGGTTCCTGCCCTGCAAGGCCCCGGCCCACTTGCGTGGAATGAAACCATGTCGAAAACTGATGATGTGCAACTATGGAGACTGCTCTGGACCCTCCCCTTCTCTCTGTCTCTGTCTCTCTCTGTCTCTCTATGTCTCTGTCAAATACAAGAAAATAAATCTAAAAAAATTACTTATTTTGCTTTTCTTTATTTTTAGTTAAAATTTTTTTTAGCTTATCAGTTTGTTTTATGTATTTTTTACCCAGTATGATTAAGATATAATTGACATGGAACAAGGCCAGGGCAGGGTTTTGATCCTCAGTCCCCCAGGCTGCAAAGCAAGCACTTAACCCACTGAGCCATCCCAGCTTCCCCAAAATAAGTAAATGTTTAAGTGACCATTGTCAAACTTTTTCTAACTATCTTTGTTTTAAGATTTCTTGCCCAGAGTCTATCATGATGTTCTATTTTTTTTAATCAGACTTACTTAAAAAACTGAAAATGTTCTTTCAATATCAAATTGTTCTTTACAATCACATTTTGATTAACAGTGTAAGGGGCTAAAAGCATGAGCATTACATTTTTTTCAATGACAATGTGCACTTCAAAACCTGAGGGTAAGGGGGGAGGGGGGAGGAGATGGGGGGAGGGGTAGATGGGAGTGGGCACCAGATATATGGTGATGGAAGGAGAGCTGATTCTGGGTGGTGAGCACATAATGATATGCATAGATGTTGTAATGTAGAATTGTACACCTGGAAACTATGGTATGTAGTTGTTGCCAACCAATGTCACCCAATAAATTTAACAACAAAAAAAGAAAATCTATAACTGTGCTAAGAGTGAATTTATATGAGGCAAGTGTTCCCAGACTTTTGGCCCAGAAAATTTTTCTTCTCTATGTAATCTGTCACTATAGGGCTGGAGAAGATTTGGTAGATAAAACAGATTATGAACTTGACAAATGAATTTCAAGCAGGAGGCTTAGAATGGAAATGTCCATAACAAAGAAAGAGAAAAACAAAAGAATTGGTTGACTCTTCCCATATAGGCTTAAATTTAACTAAATTTGTTTAATAGTAAGCCACTTGACACAAAAAATTAATGGCATTTTTTTTTTTATTAAAATGTGTTCCCAAGCATTTTGGAGGTGCCATCTTGTCATCATTGTCAGATACTTAATATTCCCAACCCTCAGGAAAAAAGGTACTTTGTTTGTCTCTGAATCATTTGGAGCACAAGAACAAAAATGATCTTGTACACAAGACGTAAAAATGAATGTTTATTGAATTAATGAATAAATGCATTCCAATGACTTTTTTCTTCTTTTCAATCACTTTTTGCATTAACAGTAAGTCCCGAGATAACTGATTTATGCAAATCAACAATGACTAAATTTCCCACCTAGAGAGTCTCGCAGGCTTAGTTCCAGCCACTCCTGGTCTCAGGCAAGCATCTCAGAGCCTCCACTCTCTTCCCTCATGACCCACCTACTTGGTTCTTCACCCCTCCGGCCCACTTGCTCCTCTGGTCTTTATTTCCACTGCAGGAAGACCATCCCTAGAAACTGCAATCTCAGTTCAGGGCTTCACTTCATTTCCAATTGGTATTACAATAGTCCTGCTATTTCTCCCTTGAATGATGCTGAGAAGACCGTTCAAAAAATTGGGGAGGTGGTTTAGGATTTTAAAAGGTTTCATAGCTTTTCCAAGAGGTTGCAAATTTTCAAACTCATGAAAACAATGTGTGTTCTAGAGAAAACCTCATGTGAATGCTCATAAAACAGAGACAAATATGTATAATTTTACTATCATGGGGAAAATGAGAAAAACTCTATATTGTAGAGCACGGAAAAAATATCTGTGTTTGCATTGTGTAGGTACGGGTTCAAATCCTAACTATGCTTGTTACTAGCAATTTGACTGGACATTTCCCAAAGCTTCAGTCTCTCTCATGTGAGACGAACATCATAGAGTCATTGTTAAGACTGAATGAGATTACATATTGAAAGGGACTAGAAGCACATAAGGGGCATTCAGGAAATGTTAATTGACCTACCACATATATAATTTAAGATGCAAAAGAAGGGCTCCTTGAAATTATAAACCCTGAACTCTTACAACAATCTCTAGTGATGTTTTGGGTTATGCCTCAATAAGCAACTTTGTTTTCTTAGTAACAAGTCCTCGTAACAACTGTAATCAAGACTATAGGTGATAGACAGTGTCCCTTACCTGAGGAGCATAGGATAGCATACAAGTGCAATATGGAATGCTTGCAGGATGGAAAAAAAAAATCAAAATACAGAGAAATAACTCATCTATTTTATACCCAGTCTTCACCAGAAAACCCTTTTTGCATTATCCACTTACTTATTCAAAAACTGGATTCTTTTAAAGTAATTTGAATCACAACTAATATATATAAAATACACCTTAACCAGTTTATTAACACCCAGAAATTACACATAGTCAGATAATAACATTTACTTCATTATGACATTTTCTGTATAAAAATCATCACCAATGTGTAAAGTCATACACCCATTAAGTTCTCAAGCACCTACAAAAGTTGAGTTCTCAAATAAAAATCACTTTGGAGAACAATAAAATTCAAGGCAATTCTAGATAAAAAGGTCACCCTGTTACCTTTGGGGCTTCTTTAAATAACCTGAAGAAAAATTTATGGAAAGGTAGAGATTTGGCAACAAAATACTTGTGTTCTGCTGTCTGCACTGGGAGAGAGAACTGTTACTTTAAAGTCCATGAATCAGCCCTATAGCACATCTTGTTCAGGCTGGCTTAATACCTGCCCTGGATGTCTTCAATGGAAATGCATCATAAACCTGCAAAAACATCAACCCCTGCAGAAATACACACAGGAAAGAATTTGCTTGTCTATTACTACCAAAGGGAGTGAAAGTACTCGTAAGTCCACAAACTAAACTAAGCAGCGATCAACAGCAAGTAGAAAAAAATGTGAGCTCTGAGCAGTATAAGTATGACTCCTTGAATTAGCCACACTCCAATCTGCATTTTATAGCCAATCTTCTGGAGTTAATTGCTAATGAGAGCGACCAACGTGTTACTCAACATTCTTTTATTCTTTTAATATCTCCATCCCACCACTCTACAAATTCTATAGTCTAGAGATACTGATCCCCTACAAGTCATCCAAAAGAAACTTCTTTCCCCTTCATCTCTCTATGGTTGACCTCCTCTTTCTGGAAAACCTCGGTTTCCTTGCCTCCTGGGCATGCTGCCATCCTTATTTTATGTCTTGGACAGCTCCTGTTCTTTCTGGCTTTTCTTTTTCAACCCCAAGAAGTAGCTGGTCCCTGGAGGACAGTCCTTTGCCCTCCTCTCTGTTACCACTTACTCTGGGCTATTTCAGCCGTGCTCAAGGTTTCAAGTCCATGTATTCATGTGCAAATCTCTGTCTCTAGCTCCAACTCCTCTCAAAAGTTCCCATACTGACTTTCCAAATACTTTCTGAATATCATGTCAACACCTCCAACTCAAACGCACAACACAGTAAATCTTTTCCAGGATTTAATACCCATTTGTATTATTTGCACTTTCACTGTCTCAATTATTCAGACTCAAAACCTTGGGGTCATCCTTCATCCAAACCTCTTCTCCATTCCCTAACATTCAACTAGTTGTGCACTCTTGTCGATTTCAACTCCTCCGCATTTCTCGTTTCTATTACATGTCTTCACTTCACCTGCCGTTGATTTCATACAGGCACTTCTCACCTGCCACCAGAATCCTGCTCTCTTTGCTTTCCTCCTCTACTTCTTCAGTGCATCTTACAGAATGAAAAATAGTATAACCACTGCACAACCAATACCTAGCATGCTCCATTCTAAATATGAATGTTTTCTTAATTTATGGAAACATAGTTCTGGCCATGTTATCTTTTCCCATTCCATCATTTCTCTGGCCCTCATTATTTTCCTGATTAAAGATACTTTTTAGGGTAAATAATGAACCTATTGATGGAATGAGATGTCAGAGAGGGCCTGGTGGCTTAAAGGAAGTAAAAACACTTGGGTTCTATCTAGTGCCTGACACCTGTGAAATATAAGTTAGAGGACAGGTGCTGGAGGAAATATAATGGGTTTAAGAAGTTTTGACATCAGGCATTTGAAGTGCTTATGGGGCATCATATTGGTAGAGCCATGGTATTGGCATTCCTGAGAAAAGCCTAGTCTAGAGTTAAATGATTCAGATTGGAAGATAGGCAATACAACAAGCATTAGGTGTATCAAATATGCAACCAGGCTGCCAGGTTCAAATCCAATTTCTGCTGCCAACTAGATGTGTGAACATACCTGGTCAGTGTTCTTAACTTCTGTATGCTTCAGTTTCCTCGCTTTTAGAATGGATTTTAAAAGTTCCTATCCCTTAACTTACTGCGTGAATTAAATATCAGGAGAACAATACCTGGCACATGGCAAATGCTACATACATATTTGCTATAATTATTTACATAATAGTTAATAAAGATTCAAGGGTGAATGAGATCACCCAAACAAAAAATATAAAATACAAAGAAAGGAACAAAAAGAAAGTCCTGAGGAATTCCAATCCAAAGTAGGCACTAATTACAGAAACAAGAAAACATGGTTGTGGCTTTCAAGAGGGTTATAACCCTATGGGGAAAAAAGCGTAACTCTGCTACAATTGAGGCATGAGGACAGTAAGGTAAGAATATTTTTAAAAAGAAACAGTATCTCTCCATTCAAGCACTTCATCCAGTTTTTTTGGCAGGAGTTCTGAGTAAAAAAGGAAGATAGAGATGAGGAAGAGAGCATCCCTACCCTATCAGGGCCATGAATATAAAATTCATGGGCAGAGATGTGTCGGTTTTTGTATCAGCTGAAACCTCAGTCTAGAGCTGAACCTCCAGCATTCATCTTCAAGGGTCTTTACCTGATATATAGAGACGTTAGTCCTGGGAGCACGCTGCCCCAGGGAGCTGCCTGTGACCCGCCTTGGCACTGTGGCTAAGCCAAAACACGTAAACAGGGGAAGCCAGGATGGCTCAGTGAGTTAGGCGCTCACTTTGCAGCTCCAGGGACCGAGGATCGAATCCCAGCCCCGGCCCGTGCAGACCCATATGCTGAACTGGGGGTTCCCAGTTCAGTTCTCTCTCTGTCTCTGTATCTCTCTCTCTCTCTGTCAAAAACCAATAAAAGAATAAATAAATAAAATAAAATAAAATAAATAAATAAACAAAACACGTAAACAAGTAAAACCGAGAGCCCCAGTCAGTAAACTGCATGCAAGACACCTGCGTTCAATGCTGTTTGACAATTTCCTCCTATTTATAGCTTCTTCCCTTTTATTAAGGTTTCCAGTAAAGTCATATTGCACTGCTTTGGCCTTTGGGGGAACTCCTCACTCCGTTCCACCACCTCTCCCCCACCCCCTCGCAAAGGGCAATAAGTGCCACAGTTTGACCAGGAAAAAAAAAAAAAGAAGTTACTTCCCAGCAGGGTTCATGGGGTTATAAATAGAGACAGAGCCAGTCACTCAGTGCTGCTTGGGGAAGCTTAAGATGAGAGGCTGAAGGAGGAAAACCCTCTAGGTCTTTGCTTTCACTAAGCCTTGGCAGAAACCCTCATGGCCATGCCCACCATGAGGACCTTGAACCAGATGCCAGGAGACCTGAGTTGCAACCCCAGCTCTGCTCCTGTCTCCCTCTATGACTTTGAACAATCCTTCAACTGTTCCTGAGCCTTCATTTCTTCATGATTAAACAGAGAGTTTAGATTAATGATCTCGAGGGCACCTTTCAACATTCTGTGTCTCTCTAACATGACATGCTCTGTATGAATTAGATGCACAAGGTTATGCTGCAGGAGTAAAACCCCCAACTTCTCAATATTTCCCATAACTTAGATTATTCTTGCTTCATGCAAAGCCAGCTGCAGGTTTGGGCAACTCTCCAGAACAATTGCCTTTCACGCAGTAACTCACTATTTCAGGCTGACACAGGCTGTATCTATTGTTTATACCGTCGGGAACATATGGTGTCATCAGTGACAGACAGTTAAAGAGGGTGACTAGACACTCCTCCATGGGCTTTTCACTGACTCGGCTTGTATGTGACATACATCACTTCCACTCAGTTTATATCAACCAGAATGAGTCATACCTGCCCGATCTCTGGTGGTAGAGGAAGAGGAGTACAAGAAGGGCGTTGAGAAGTAGAAATCTCTACCTTCTCAGAAGGCGAGAATAACTCGATATCGGTGAATGCTAGTAATGTCTACATGTAGCCCTCTATCAATGACAAAGACTTTTTTTTCCAATTGCTTTGTAAACCATTATGACAATGTTTTGAGGTGTGGAAAAGCTATCACCATTTTTATTTTACCAGTGAAGGAACATTTCAGAGGGGTTGAGGAACATATGCCATGTCACGGAGTTCCCTAATGTCTGGGACAGGGCTAGATTTCATGTCTTATGCCCCCTGCTTCCTTATGATTTAAAGATTCAGATAAAAAAAAATTGTATCAGAATATCTGCATTGGAATCCTGATCATTTATTTCATTGGCCAGCAATGGTCTCCTTGAATGTCAACTTTCATAGGCACATGAACAGTATTAGAGACCTAGCCTAGAGTTTTCTAAGGAGGATTAAATAAAATAAAGGGAAATTACCTATCATAGAAAAAAATGCAAGTATTAGGTAAACAACATATTTTTCCAACTAATCACTTCATGGTATCCTCAACTGTTCAAGGACCATGTAGTCTTACATCCTTCTAGAGTCAGAGGACCCTGCACACAGAAATACTCAACTGATGATATAAATCAGGGGTGTCAAACTCAATTAAAACATGGGCCATTTGGTGCAACAGGCAAGGTTCACGCGGGCCACATCACATTTACAAAGGTCGCTGGAACGAAGTCAGCACGTTTATACACGCCCACAGGCCCCCAGGAAAGGCACTGGGCCACGTGTATACTCGTCTTCAGTAGTTAAAGGGTTAACGAGGGAATTGTGTGTACAGTATTGCCTCGATCTCTCCTAAGTGCTATTTTCTTCATAACAATTTTTTCTATTTTTATTTTATTTCAGAGCATTGTGGGCCACAAAAAGTTACCTCAGGGGCCACATGCAGCCCGTGGGCCACCAGTTTGACACCCCTGATATAAATGAACCAGAAAGAGAGTTATTTTGATTGGAATTTATCTATTAATATATGAAGACTATAGCTAGTTCTCTGGCGGGGGTGGTGAACAGGTATTATACTTTTTCCAGCATGTAGTGAAATGCCTGTAAGAGAGTAGAAATTCAAAGCACAGGGTTGTAATGATTGAATGTAGTATGTGCTTAGCATGTAATAGTGACTCATAAGTATTAAGCATTGTGGCTATTGTTATTTCTGTTTCTTTTGTATAATAGAAGGAAGTGGGGGAGGAAAACATAGAGGGAGTTTGGAGAAAAACACCGTATGCACTGAATATTTGTGTCCTGCCCAAATTCATATTTTGAAATCTAATCCCCGATGTGATGGTATTTAGAGATGGGCCTATAGCAAGTAACAAGATCATGAACGTGGAACCCTCCTGAATGAGATTAGCGCCCTTATAAGAAGAGGGCAGACAGCTAGTTTGCTTTCTTTCTGCCATGTGAGCTATAATGAAAGGACAGCTGTCTGCAAACCAGAAGTGGGTCCTTCCCAGAACCTGACCAAGCTGGAACCCTGATATTGGACTTACAGCCTCTAAAACTGTGAGAAATAAATTTATGTTGTTTAGAAGCCACCCAGTCTGTGGGACTTTGTGATAGTAGCCAGAACTAAGACAAGAGAGATTATGCTGTTTATTCCTCTGTAAACAGGGGTTAGAAAACCATTCAGGACAAGAAAAGAGTATAGTTTTGAGATGAAGAATTCTTTGATTGTGATTTTGCTTAGTCAGAAAATTTAAGGTGAGAAAATAAATTCCTAGAGCTGAGGGAACAGAAGTTTGGCCTGGGATTGCCTGGGGCAGGGAAGGTGCACGGGGAAGAAAGACAGGGTTGCGCAGGACACAAGGAGACCAGCAGGTTCCCCACGCGCCTTCTCCATGCAGCAGATGGGGCGGCTGTGGGCCCCATGCTTGTCACGTGAGCCAAGCACTACATCCCAACGCCACACAGTTGCTCTAACGATTCAGTGCTCTGTGGCCACAGCTCCTTCAAGCAAGTGACCTTGGCTGGTTATCTCCACGGTAACAGCTCGCATCCCAAACCGTTCCTTCCTGTGTGGGAGGAAACATGGCAGAAATGGGGGAAAGCAGAATGGAACAGTGGTTTTTCTCTCATGACCCTGCTCCGTTGGCACACTGGATCCTTTTCCTGAGCACTGCGGTCTTCTAAGGGACCCGGTCACAGAGGGGAGGGTTTAGCAACTTTATTCGCAGATGGATGCCCAGAACACGTTTCAAAAACTGCAAGCCTGGATCTGGGCTTCCTTTAGTTCCAAGCAGAGCCCGGGATCTCTCAGTTCTTCTCACTAACAGCTCCCCTGCGAAGAAGGCCAACCTGTCCCCTCCTTTTGAAAGAGAGACTGTGGGTCAGAGAGGGCGGGTAGCTTCCCCAAAGCTATAGCTCAACATGGTTGCAGAGATGGTCTAGAAAAAAACAACGTAACAAGGCTGAGCCTCTGCTAAAGCCCATTTACAACCGGCCTTCCTGGGGTGCAGCCCCTGCCTGAGCTCCTACCGTCCTGGTCACTACCTCCTGTCCCTTGACCCATGATACTCCCTATGATTTTCTCTAACAGGAGACCCGGATTTGGGGTAAGGCAAATGAGCAAATGTGTGCTCTCTGTGTGAACCTGGAATATCAGCTGCATTGTAAACTCAATAGTCTGTCTGTCACCCAATATCTAGGCGCAGAGCAGTATTTTACAGGGTGATCAGTGACCCCTCTTCAGCTGAACCCCGGAAGTGCATGCCTGACCAAAAAACCCTCCAACTGCAGCTCTCAAATGTGCTGTGGGGTCTGTAGCCCAACCAGTCACTAGCCCAACTTCAGCCTTTCCCAGGAGTTTTGATCCCATGATCCTGTCTGTGAAAGAAATCTTTCTCTATAGCCTTCTTGCCGGACTTTGACGTAAAAAGGTGTAATTAGACTAGCACGGAGCCAGCAGGGCGATCCATTTACCTCATCCCTAACATTTCAGTGCTTTAAAATATGTTTCTAATATTCTAGGTGCACGGAGCCAAATTCCCTTCTCTGCTTTTCACATGCATGAGTAAATCCACACAGACTAAACCCCTTGGGCCTTAGGTTCTGCTTAGAAGTTCTTTTTTTTAAGAAAACAAATATTCCATTAAAACGACATAGTGTACTGTGCATATTTTTAGGACAATTAGAGTTTAGAATTCCCTCTTCTTCCGCCCCTGCCGAAATAATGTTTTCCTTAACTATTTCCTTACCAAGAATGACATTAAGTTGGAATAAATTGAAGGGTATTCTTGTCTCTTAAAGTCATCTTCTCGTCTTTGTCAAAATGCCAGCTGATGGATGGAGAATCCCTGATGTGCTTTGGGAAAGATCCAGCCTCCGCTGCCTCTTCACTATATAAATTCTTTTCAGAGACAGTTACTTGTGCACCTAATAGAAACATTTGCTTGAAACAGAAAAGCTAAACTGACAGGACACAGACAAATAGAAAAGTAAGAATGTCCTATACCATCCGCTTGATTCAAAATGGGTCACTGGTTTGTGTAATTCATCTTTAGCCCTTCTGACCCTGTACATGAAATCGTAAAAGAGAGGTTGCAGCCTCTGGGGAAGTCCCAGCTAGCAGGGCCAGAGCTACACCCAGACTAAGTGGGAAGAGCTTAGAAAGTCAGTAGTGCAGAGGTGACTGGGAGAGGGAGGAAGAACAATTCCCAATCACAGCTTTTGTGCTGGGGTACATTCCTGTTTGCCTTGCTGTCTATACAGTAGCTCCCCACCCATCAGCGTGTGCTGCTGTGACCACGTGTGGCTCTCTAGCATGCAAAGCATTGTCTTGCCACCAAATTTGGAGTTACCATGTCACTGCACATTCAAGTTTAAGGGCCCCCCCAGCCACCACATTTTCAAAAGAGAAATTGATATAAGACCATCTGCCACTTGTTTTTCATTCTCTGCAAAGCATATCACAGGATGGCAAAGCCCAGCCCTGTTCAGTCCATGATTCAGGCAGAAAAAAATCTGTCTTCATGTGAGTCTAACTTGAAAAATAACTCAAATCCAGAGACGACTTGGAGAATGTGTCTGGGATGTCTTAGAGATTAGGAATGATATGAAAGCATCAAAGAAAGAACTTAGAACTTGCTTAGGGGGAAAAAATGTGTTTCTTTATTTAAATTAAAAAATATCGTGAAAATGACAAACTGTTAAATACAGAAAACAACTTTATACAACTTCATAGAACAAGAAGGAAGTATATACATCACTTTTTAATAGGCGCAGGGAGGCTCGCACCAGACTTCAGGATTAAGCAATGGAAAATGTGACAACGCACATGTCCATCGCAGTAAAGTCTCAGAATTCAAGTGATTCCAGGCAAGGGGCCGACTCAACTTGGCTTCTTTCACCTTAAACATCCCCCTTCGGAGTAAATGCACGCTCTGAATTTTACAGTGAATGGGTACCCCTTTCCCCCGACATGAATTTTCTCTAGTATCGTGCTCAGGCCAGCTGATAGTTCAGCTCCTGCACTGTTAACCCTTCCATGGGAACAGTAGTTACAGCTGTCTCCAATCCAGGGAGAGTATGTTTTTAGAAAAAGAAAGAAAAATTCTTTTTGTTTTTACTACAATTAAATTTGATCTTTGGGTGTGTTTCTCTTCCTCCTTGGGGTCTTCAAGGGCCTAAAAGGCTCTGCTGCAAAGCTATGGCCCATAAGAACACATGGGGACACTAGTGAGTGTCCCTGAGCGATTTCCGATTTCCAATTTCCGTTAGCTTCCTCGTTCCCTTAGCTGCAGAGTTAACTTGCCAGCACCCGGAGAGCTCTGCAGAGTATCCGCCTCTAGGGTTTCCCACTGGAAACAGCAGCAGTCTGGGTGAGTTGGCAGTTGGCCCTGAACTTCCCAGTTACTTGGGTTCCCAGTCTCCAATCGCTCCTTTAAATAAGCAGATCCTTTTTTACACTCACTGGCTAAGGGGGACGTATTTTGTCCAAGCTTCCTCACACCGGGCCATGCAGAATTTATCTCAAGAGTCTTTAAAGCTAAAGACGCCCTGCCAGTACGCCCCCCCCCCCCAGGAGTCCCCTGAAAGTGGTAAGTCTCTCGATGACACACCCAGGACCACAGGGCACATTAGTGGCAGGGTTTAAAATCGGGACATGAAATGTGGACCCCAGCTCTGTGCACTCTTGGCCCGAGGATGCCTTTCTAGGTCTCAGCTACCTGATGAAAGGCTGTCGCTCAGAGAGCCACCTTCTGTCCTATCCCAGCTCAGAAACCCAGGCTGAGAAATGAGCAGCAAGGCAGCTAGGGGTTGGCTTTGGTCAACTCCACCAGTACCCCTTCTGGAAGGGTCAGGAAGAGTCCCCTGCAGGGTCATTCAGAGTGCTGGTTAGATCCAGAGGAAATCGTGCCAATCAAAAAGCCTCAAGCCAGCGTGAGATGCTGGCTTCTGCCAGGCCAGAGTTCAAGGCCATTCCTTAGAGTCAGTATAGCAGGTCGAGTTTCAGAATCCCAGCCAATGTGAACAGGTTTAGAAGTGGCCTGTTTTCCCCATACAGTCTGCAAATGGGCCAGTTCCAGATTTCCAGCATCCCCCTGTCAAAAATCCTTCATCCAGTGTCCTCCTCCCAAACCCAAGAGACCCTCCTCCCCAAAGAAGTGGGGTAACCCGCTGTGAACTAATGCCGCTGGTACAAGGTAGAGGTACTTACAGTCACTCCGATCTAGAAGAGCAAAAGTCTAGGCAAATTAGCACAGCGAAACACGTCCCTCTGCACGTCCCAGGCAGGGGCAGCCGTGGGAGTGTGCAGAGACTGCAGTTACCCAGGGCATCCAGTGAGAAAACCACAGCACGTCGACCTGCCCAGTCCTCAGCAGGAGCCCTGACCCCCAGACCCCAAAGTCAAGGTACACACTACACGTCTTCGGGGCTTTTGCAATGGTGGGTCCACCCCGCAGGCTCGTCACAGGCTCCTGGCTGCTGGTGGCTCTGGCCGAGCCGTGTCCCCCGCCACCCCCTACTCTGGGGCTTGCCCAGGGTCTCTTCAAAGTGGCAGCTGCACTGCAGCAGTGAAACCAGACACAAAAAGCGTCCTTCTCTCTAAGGGTGCTGGCTGCTGGGGCCGCCTCCACGGGCCCTGGCAGTGCTAGGAGTCCTGATGGATGTTCTCCGAGGACCCTTCGCTGCTCTCGTTCAGGGGCGTCTCCGAAGTCTCCCCCAGCTCGTCGTCTGCCCCCTCCTCCTGGATGGTGAGGTGCACGTCCGGCGAGGAGGACTCAGAGCTCACGCTGCCGCCTTCCATGGAGCAGAGGGTGCAGGACAGGGCGGGCGCCACACTCTCCTGCAGCATGTTCAGCATCAGGGGCACCTGCACCGACCTCAGGCCCGACACCACGGGCAGTGGCTTCATGGCCTCCCCCCAGAGCCGCTCCTCATCTTTGTACAAGAGCAGGAGGCTGGACTTCTTCTCCCGCCTCTTGGATTTCATGTAGCCCAGCATGATCCCCACCAAGAAAATGCCATAGAAGGACATGACCACCAGAACGTAGAAGTACTCATTACCGTTGCTGCTCCCGGGGCTGGGGACGTGGGACTCGAGGGGGGTGCCGGGGACGTCGGTGCTGGGGTGCGTGCTGTTCAGAGGCTCCATCTTCAGCATTGAAACACAGCTCACACGGCCACCGTCTGGGGAGAAACCTGCAGGTTAGAACTCGGCCACGGGTCCACGGTACTGAGAAGTGGGTGAGGAGGAGCTTTGAGGAACAGCGATATCCAAACAGCTTACAAATGCACAGGCAACGAGCAGTATGAGGGCCCCCCAGATGGCCAGCAGGGGTTAGCTGGGAGGGGCTGCCGTGCAGGGGGGAGACAGCAGGGAGAAGTGGGGAGCTGTGAGGACTCTCAATTTTAGTGTATCTGTGTTCATGTTTGCGTATCAGAGTGAACATGTAAAAAGTATGCTTTTATAATTTTAAAAACAAAGAAAGAAGTCAGCATAAGGCAAGGGAACGTGGAGAAAATAAACACCATTGTGATCCCTGGGACAGTTTTCACCGAACAGAAAAAAAAAAAGCTCACATTTTGCTTCTCAAACTGAGAACTGCTTTTAATTCAAAACAAAGTTTACTCAGAACAAAGAAAGGAAAGGAAAACTTTATCTACTAATAGAAACAGCCTTCTTGTAAATGTTTTTGAAGCCAAGGAGCATCACTCACTTACCAAAGGCTGGCAGATTCTTCCCAAGTCCTTGGTTTCCTGAATCGCCAAGTTCAAGAGTTCTTCCTCCACAAGGCGCTCAGCGCTCTGACATCTGGCTGCAGCCGTTGGGATATATAGTCAAGAAAAGCGTCGTCACGTGTCCTGGGAGGAAAATTTACAACAGAGTTTGGTTGCGGCAGCGTGACAGTGAACTCCAAGCAGTGCCGCTCAACTCACTGAACTCTGCAGCTGTGAAAAGAGAAAGCCTGGGAGTCCAGCGGCAACCACCCCTCTCTCCCCAGCACCCCGGCCCCAGTTTCCAGGTGGCCATGCACGCATGAGTGACCGAGGAGGAAAGAACGTGCCCGGTGAGAACTGTTACCCCCCAAGTCTACTCTCACTGACAATTAGCTCGTGTTTTATCTCCCTATTAGGGAATAAGCATGATACCGTCTGCAGGTTTTCAGAGACAGTCAAAATACCACCATCCGGATAAAAAAACTGTTGGAAGCAAGTGCTGTCAAGAAACTGGGGCTTAAGTTTCCATTCTTCCACTAGCTGTGAACATTTTAAATATCTCTGTTGAACATTTCTGCACCTCAGATTCCAGGTTCTGACATTTTTCCAACAGACCTGGGGCGGAGGAGGGTGGGGTGGGGAGGCAGTTCAACATGTAGACTTATGAGAATTGGGTGACCCTTTAAATCTCACTAGCTTAATCATTCTGAGATTTAAGGCTGGCTGGGGCAGGCTAGCCCTTTAAAAACACAAAGGGAGTCTACCTGTCTTCTGAATTAAGCCCACTCATGTATTTTTTATAATTAAAAAGTCTACCTTCCAGATTCTTTTCAATGGTCTAAGGGTCACGGTGCACGTTCTCGGGGCAGGTTTTTCTCCAGCCGCACACGCACAGTGGCTCTGCACGGCGTCACACAGGTCATCTGCTTGTCTCTTTGCCGTGCCTACCAGGGATTTGAAAACCTAGGCAGACCCCTTGTGAAAGGGTTGCTGTGATCAACGTTGTAATGGGAACTGAAGACTTTGATGTCAGGCCATCTGCGAGCCGGGATGTTTATTCTGAGAGACTCTCATTCTAAGTGCAAGTCAACTGGGAGGAATGCTCTGTCCCCAGTTGTCTGTGGCCCGTAAATTGCAGCCAGACTCACAGGAACGCAACTCTAGAGAAAACATCTCTTGTTGTTTAGTTGTTGTTCAACTGAAGCTGGAGGGAAGCATGGTGGTGCCCCCTGCGCTATCTGGAACACATGTAGCTCAATCCGTGCTCTTTGTTGACATTGTTGTTTCGTTCTGTTTTTTCATTTATTTTCATTGTTTGAGAGAAGGTGAGAGAGAAAGCCAGAAGGGGGGGAGGACTCAGAGCAGTCTCCACAGTTGTACATCATTAGTTGTGAATTGGCTTCATTCCATGAAGGTGAATGTGGGGCTGTGCAGGGCAGGAACTGAACCAGGGGCCTCCTGCCTGGGAAGGAGGTGAGAATTTTCACTGCCAAGCCATCCGGTGGTTAACAGTTGTTAACCACTGCAGTTGAGCATGTGGGCTTGCACAGGCCAGGGCCCGGAATCGAACCCTGGACCTTGTGGTTGTGAGGCAAGCACTCAATCACTGAGCTATCCCGGCATCCCTGGCTTGTTGAGAGTGCTCCAAAGCTACCAAAAGCCCCAGGTGGCTTGCTGGTAGGTATGTGCCTGTCTCCAGAGTTCTCACTGTTGCTTTTTCTCTCCTGCCAAGAATGGAATTTAAAAGATGTGAGACCTGCAATGTCATAACGCACAGCTCGGTCTTCCTTCCTGCTCTTGATTTTGTCCTGTTTTTATCCCCTAGAAGCGTTGTAAGCTGTAGCTCTTCCACTTAGGTCTATGATCTATTTCAAGGTACTGTTTGTATATGATACAAGGAATGGGTCAAGGTTCATTCCTTGTCTTGTGTGGACCTCCAATTATTCCAGCACCATTTGTTGAAAAGACTGCACTTTCCCCACTGAATTATCTTGGAACCTTTGTCAAAATCAATTAACCATATATGAATAGGTCTATTTCTGAGCTCTTTATTCTGTCCTTTTGATCTATCTGTCTATCAGTGCATCAATGTCACACTGTTGATAAATCCATTTTGAACTGTCATTTTAAATGAGTCTAAGTTACCCTGCAGTCCAGACCACGCTGAGTGTCTATAATGTCCTAAGCATTTGATAGAGGCTTTGCTTACCTCCATACTATGAGGTCAGTATTATCATCACCATCCTATAGCTAAAGAAACTGAAGATCAGAGAGGCTCAACAAATTGCTCAAGACCATGCTAATAGCAATAGAGTAAGGATTTGAACCTACATCTATACAATTCTATATTCCATTCCCTTTCTCCTACCCTTTGTCCCACTCAGTGGGACCAACAAACTGAGATGAAGTAGAAAATAAAAGATGCGTATTTTTTCAACTTCATTTGAGTCTTCATAAAACATATTTTTAAAGTGAATTCCTAGATGGCCAGATGCTCAAACATAAATGCAAATATTCAATTACAAATTGTTTCTTCTGAATCCATGCTAACTTAAAGACTAGAGGTTGCAGCAAACTTAGTGTCTTCTAGAAGTTATCAGTGAAGTAGTAATACTTTCAGGTTTCATCCATATTTTCCATAGTAAAACAATTGTCCTTTTGCTTATATAGACAGCTAACTTCTGGTCTTGTTTTGATTTTTGTTTCCCCTACTTGGTCCTGATACACAACCCTCTCCAGAAGTCTGCGTCTTTTAATTTCCTGGTAATGTCATTTTTCGCCAGATGGCCCAGGATTCCCTGGCCACACATCTCTGAAATTAGGTTAGCAGCTTCTGTGACTAAACAAAGTTCGTGCTGGGATAACAGCATGGCAGTGAATCTCATCAGATTAAACGTAAGTCTAGAGTCGGGAGAGCTGACCCAGTGTGGCCTCACCCGGCTACGTGACCGGCGAGTTGCGTAATTTCTCTGTGTTTCAGTTTGAGCCCCTCCAGGCATGTCTAGAGTAGGATAAATAATTGTCTCCAGATATACAGAATGTCCCATAATCCGTGAGGATGTCCCTCTCCTGTGTAGACAGTAAGAAACAGAGCGAAGCAAGACAAGATCTAGCCAGATTACAGGGCTCACAGAGTATTGCAAAATGAAACCCTCAGTGCCCACTCCTGAATTCCCTTTTCCCAGAAACCCTTTCTGAAAAGTTGTGTCTGGGAACTCTTACTGGGGTCATCCTTCTTATGCCCTGAGTCACCCTCCTGAGACACATACTTTTTAGCATTCCTGACACTTGGAATAAAACAGGATTATTGTATCGTGCTTAGTACAACCTCCAGACACTCCTGTGACACCAGCTATATTTCATGGGGACATAGCTGTAGTCAGGTTCTACTTGGACTTCATCCAAAATTGATTAGGAAGGGAGAACCCGGAACTCCTGAAATTGAAGAGTACCTGGTCCAGTTGCCATGAGCTCACCTTTGTTATTTATTATTCAAACATGTTTTTCACCTGATATTTAGCAAATAGTTGTGTGATGCCTACAGGGTCTCAGGACATGCCCTAAGTATTTCATAAATTGTATCTTCTTTAATCTTCCTAAAAACCCTGTGAGGTACCGGTAGGCTAATATCATCCCCATTATGCAGGTAAGAAAACTGAGGCACAGAGTGGTTGGAGTAACGGCCGTAGATCACACAGTTAGTACATGGCCAGGATGGCATTGGAACCCAGATCTGAGATTTTGAACCCAGAGACAGGGGTTCTTAATCATTGTACCATGTGGACTCTTCTCGTTATTGAGAGTTTCAGGCAGAGTTTTCTGCACTGGAACTGTAAAAGATCAGAGGAGAAAGAGAGAGTGTAAGTGTCTACTGCAGCCTACAACCTGCTAAACACAGAGGGCCAAGGTCACACCCACACCTGGCAAAATATAAAAGGGAGTGTGTCCAGCCCCAGATCTGAAGAGAGGTTGCTGAGCTAGGGAAGCCCATTCTCCCCGAGTTTGTCAGGAGAAAGTTTATGATTTATGATCGTACTCTTGACATTGGAGTGATTCCAAAAGGCCAGATGTGAGCCACATAGGAGGAGTGCACAGACCTGGGGTTAAACTAGTTTCCACCCAAGATGGGGGCCATGGTCTAAAGAAGGAGATATTTTCCTCATGTTCAAAGGAACTGTGTCAACCCTGCCCATCATTGGCTTCCAGTCTGCCCCAAGACCCAAGTGGGGACAAATAAAGGATGAAAAGGAGGTGTGGCCAAAGAAGCTTTAACTCTCAATGAACTTGAGAAGTTCAGACCATCTGTGGGGATAAACATTTTAATCAATGAACTGAAGCTAGTCTGTTTGAAGAGACTAAAGTAGGCAGGGATTTTTATTATCTAAAAGTGACCATAGGGGAAGCCAGGATGGCTCAGTGGGTTAGGTGCTCACTTTGCAGCCCTGGGGACTGAAGATCGAATCCCGGCCCCGGCCCGTGCGAACCCATATGCTGAACTGGGGAGTTCCCCCAGTTTAGTTCTCACTGGGGCGAGACCCCAGCCCAGTTCCTGCCCTGTGCAGCCCCACCCACCTGTGGAATGAAACTATGTGGAAAAACCAATGATGTGCAACTATGGAGACTGTTCTGGGCCCTCCCCCTTCTCTCTGTCTCTGACTGTATCTCTCTTTCTCTGTGTCAAAAACAATAAATAAATCTTTAAAAATATATAAATAAATAAAAAATAAAAGTGACCAGAAAAGTCATGACATCTGCCCATATATTCCCACCATAGAGCAACGGAGGAACTAGCCCAGAGAATGAATCTGAAGAAGTAACAGAACTCATGATAAAGCCCTGCTTTATGAAGACATTGTGAAAGTCCTGTTTGTTTACCATAAGATTACACGTGCAAAATACTTGGAACAGTGCCGAGAATTAGCAAATGTTCATTTATCATAAACATTAAATAATGTTAGAAAAATGCAGAAAGACACCACTAGGAAAGCTCCATGGCACTATGTCTATCTTACATTTAAATTAAGGAACCATAAGTGATTATGCACTATTTTGTTCCCAGCACCTAAAACGGAACCTCGCCCACAGTAGACCTTCAAGAAATATTTGTTAAATGAATAACAGAAAGAACTTGTGCAGTGTTCTTCACAGACTTTAACTTAATTTTCATAAGAGCTGAGTAAGAGCTGTTAGGAGCAGAATTTTATAAATGTGGAGGCGAGGGCCTAGAAAGATCAGTAACTTGTCCAGCTCACACAGCGAGACACAGCCGACCTGTGATGAATGGTCCGGCCTCCTACTGAATCCACTCCAGACACCTTCTCCCCTCCTGGGACACACGCAGCTCAGTTGCTGTCAGTCACTTCCTGGAGCGCCAGCTAATCATGGGGTCAGGACCAGCTTCAGAACAGCACGGAAAAGGGGTGCTAATGAAGGGTTTCAGGGATTCCAGTTGAGGAGGGCAAAGTGATATTTTTTTTCTACAAGAAAAAAAAAGAATAAAGTTTTGAAGACCTTAAAATGTTTTCTTAAACAAAAAGTACCAAATGATCAGATTATAATACAGGATCCAATAAGAACTAAGAAATGTACAGAAACCAGTAATACAGTATTGTACACTTGCTAAGTGTAGATCTTAAGCATTCTCATCCAAAACTAAAGTTTTGTTTATTCACTCATTGGATGGATATTTGAGTTGTTTCTACTTTATAGCTATTATGAATAATTTTGCTGTGAACATTTATGTACATGTTTTTTGTATGAACGTGTTTTCAGTTCCCTTGGGTATAAACTACTAACAAGTAGAATTACTTGGTCATATAAGAATTCTATGCTCAACTTTTGGAAGAACCACTAAACTGTCTACCAACAATGCTTGAGTGTTGCAGTTGCTCTGGCTTCTCTCACTAACATTTCTTGTTCTCCTGTATTTGATTATAACTATCTCAGTGTCTGTGAAGTAGTATCACACTGTGGTTTTGATTTGTGTTTCCCTAATGACTAAAGATGTTGAACATCTTTTTATGTGTTTATTGGCCCTTTGTGTACTTTCTTGGAGAAATATCTGTCTTTGGTCCAATTTGTTGAATTAAGTTTTATGTCTTTTTATTGTTGCATTGTAAGAATTTTTTATATATGCTAGCTATTACACACTTGTCATGTTCTTCTTAAGTGTCCTTTGATAGACAATAAGTTTTTAATTTTGACAAAGTCCAATCAATCTCTTTTTCCTTTGTTTTCTATTTTTTTGGTGTCACGTCTAATAAATAGTTACCTAGTTCAAAGGTCACAAAGACTTACACCTATGTTTCTTTCCAAAATGTTATAGTTTTAGCTCTTACATTTAGTTCCTTGATCCATTTTGAGTTAATTTTTGTATGTGATGTGAGGTAGAGAAGCAAATTCACTTTTTTGCACTGTTTGATGAAATGATTATCCCTTTCCCCATTACATGGGCTTGGAATCCTTCTGGGAAATCAATTGATCATAATAAATGTAGGGTTTTGAGTCTCTTAATTCTATTTTATTGGTCTATATGTCTAGTTTCATGTAAGTACTGCAATGTTTTGAATTCTACACCTTTATAGTAGTAAGTTTTGAAATCAGGAAGTGTGAGTTCTCCAACTTTGATTCTCTTTTTTAAGAGTGTTTTGGCTATTCTGAGTCCCTTGTAATTTTATATTATATAAGTTTAGAATGAGCTTGTCTGGGAAAGCCGGGATGGCTCAGCGGGTTGAGCTCTCGCTTTGAAGCCCAGAGGACTGAGGATCGAATCCTGGCTCAGGCCCAGGTGGACCCACATGCTGAACTGGGGTGTGCTCAGTTCAAAAATAAAAAAATTTTTTTAAAAAAGAATGAGCTTGTCTATTTTAGGGGGTGGGGGAAGTATTGGAATTGTGATAGGGATTTTACTGAATTGTAGATCAATTTAGTAAGTATTGCCATCTTAATAATATCAAGTTTTTAAATTCATGAACACAGGGTGACTTTCCATTTATTTAGGTCTTTAATTTTTTTACAACAATGTTCCCAAGTCTCCAGTGTACAAGGCTTATGCTTTACTTGGTCAATTTATATTAAATAACTATTGTATTATTTTTGATGTTATGATAAATGGAATTTGCTTTTTTTTCATTTTATTTTCAGATTGTTCATTGCCAGTGCACAGGAATACAATTAATTTTATATATTGTTCTTATATCCTGCGACCATGTTGAATTTATTCGTTTTAACGGGTTTTTTAATGAATTACTTTTAATTTCCTATATATAAGATCATATCACCTGAAAATTGAGATATCTTCACTTCCTTTTCAATCTAAAGGAGTTTTATTTCTTTTCTTTGTCTAAATGTTATTTACTTGTGTGTTTGCTGATTTTTCCTGACTAACTCAGTACCATCTGCATTTTTTATCATGTGTAGCCATTGAAGTCTCCACTCAGTTTAGTGATTAGCTAGTGATTGGAAAGAGATTTATATTACTTAAACACTTGGAACCAATGCATTTCTAAGTTTTTATTGTGGGATTCTGTGTGCATGTTAGGGCACAACTTCTACATTCAAACAGGTAATTTACAACTCTGCCTTAGCCTTCACTTCCCACTAACTAGCACAGAACCTTGATTTCAGCCAGAGGTGACAGGGTTCAGCTAGATCTTTTCTGAACATGCACGTCCCCGAAGCATGTACGTGGCTTTCTAGATCCCTAGGAATATGTCAGATCTTTTCAAAGCTCCTGTGAACATCTCATTCCTCAGTGTTTTTAAGTATTCATTTTGTTTTTCTGTAAATTTCTTTGCCCCAACCATTATCCACCGCCTCAGGCAATCAAAAAGTTAATCAATTGCCTCTATTTCAACAAGTGCCCCTAGGTAAAAGGCTTTTCTTAATGGACAATCTCTGAGTCAAGCAACTAATGACAGCCTTGCAAATAGTCTCTCTGAACCAAAAAGGTAAAACAGTGACAACTCTCTGGAAACGAGGCTTTGAAGGTGCTTCCACCCCCGGCTCTGCTCCCTCTGGTGGCTGTCTGATTATTAGATTTGTGTGATTTCATTTTCAGGCTGTTAATCTTTAAGGCTACTGCAGAGCCAAAGAGGAGAGTTGGAATAGGGCAACTTAAAATGCCATAAAGCTTGTTGTTCTCCCTGAAATTCAGCCATTGTTCTTGATTAAACACTTTCCAGATTGCTGTGAGCCTTTAGTTAATTTCCTGAGTTCTGAAAAAGTCAATTCTGACCATTTTACCAGTTTTGTTGTTGCTTTAATGGAAGAGAGAATTTTCTGCGTTTCTTACTCTGCCGTTTTTACTGACATCACTTCTGCCTGGTATTTTGTATGCAGTAGAGCACGGTGATCAGAGTTTGGGCTCTGGGAGCTTAATGCCTGGGTTCAAATCCCGGCTCTACCAGTTACTAGCTGTGTCAGCCTGGTCAACTTCCTCAACCTTTCTGTGCCTCAGTTGCCTTCTCTTGGAAATAATAGAGATATAATAGTAGTATCTACTGTGCAGGATTGTCATAAAGATTAAACGAGTTAATTCATGAAGAAAACCTGGTACAGTGTTCAGCATGTAGTAACTACTCAGTAAATATTGGTATTATTGGCACTGCTCTTATTGTTATTGCTATTATGTCATTCCCTTAAGAATTGCTAGGGGGAGGACTATTATTCCATCCATTTAACAAATAAAGAAAGAAGATCCAAGACAGGTTAAGGAACTTGTCAGGACTCACACAGCTGGTGGTTATGACTTATGCTGCTACAAACCAAGATGCAAGGTGACCCTCAAGTTTATGTCTTCACATGACTGGTCATAGGAGAAGTCCAGGCCTGGAGGCAAACAAGCAACAGGGCACCCAAGGAAGAACATTTTGCTACTGGACACCACAGCCCAGCAATGCTTCCATCCCTGCAATAGTTGAGTATAAGTTTCCTGCAGACCTGCCCTACCTCAGTGGAGCTATGGAGACCTAATAGCAGTGTGTATCTTACTCAGCAGACAGAAGGGACCTCTGGGACCATGTAATGCAGCACTTTCCACTTACAGACAGGACAACTGAGGCTCAAAGAGAGGAAATGAATTAGTCACCTAAATGGATCTTCACAGATTGAAATTTTCAATAGCATGAACTGGGCTTATATCCCATCCCCTGCATCACAATTTTAGGCAAAAACAGAATGGCTCCTTCTTCACTTACTTCCTGATACTTCCCATCCTCACCCAAAGTACAGATGCTCAAGACTATAGCTAAGAAATGCTTTAAGTCAAGTTTGTCCAACCTGCAGCTCACGGGCCAACACAAATTTGTAAGCTTTCTTAAAACATTCTGAGACTTTTTGTGTGTGTGTGACTTTTTTTTTTTTTTTTTAAGCTCATCAGCTACCGTTAGTATTAGTGTATATTATGTGTGGCCCAAGACACTTCTTCTTCCAATATGGCCCAGGGAAGCCAAAAGATTGGACACCCTTGTGCTAAATTATATTTTCAACTCCAGGATGTCATACCATGGAGCCTAGGGGTTGATGCAAGTTGTTGTGATGTTCTACCAGTAATCCTCAGGCTGACAGATAGTTTCATGAATGTTAATTATTTTATTTATAGCATATATATACATCATCATTTAAATATGCATCAAACACAATATTTTTAAAAGATTATAAAGGAAACTACATGTAATTGTTCCCACTTATGACTTCTATCTACATTCTTTCCTTCAAGCAAAGAGAAGAGAGGGAGACAGGAGAACCAAAGCGCCCTGAGAACTGCTATAGGGTTTGTCCTAGCAAAGAAGGCATTGTGAGAAAGCTGTTCAAGCATTGTTTTGTTTTGTTTTGTTTTTGTTGTTGCCATACAAAAGTACAAGGCTGACCAGATGTACTATTTCAAACGGGACAGAAAACAACAATACTGTCCTGTTTCAAATAGTACATATGGTCCTTGAACTTAGCCCAGTGAAAGTAGGTTGACCATATGGACCATTTGAAATGGGACAGTACCATTGTTTTCTCTCCTGTTTAAAATGGTACGTCTGGTCAGCCTACAGGCTTTGTATATAACAGCCGTTCAGATCACTACTGCAGCATGAGGAGATCTTTGGCATATATTATTTAGTAGAATGTTTTATGCCTGATAGGTTAATCAAGTGTTTTTTAAGCTTTGTCAAAGTGCTCTGTGTCCATTGTAGAGATCAGAACAAGTACTCATAGGTCAGCCATAAACCAAGAATGGCTTTTTTGGTCCTCTTTTGCTGATGCAGTATCTCATTGGGTGGGACATGAGGAGGGAAATTGAAGAGAAGAACAAATGGAGTAAAGCATGGCAGGAGGCAGGAAAGCCGGAGAAAGAAACTCAACTGGGGAAAAAAAGGAAACCATGTGGCATAGTGCAGAGCAGTTAAAATGAATGTCCTAGAGATGCACATTTCAGAATGTCAATGTCTGTGGTACATTTACACAATGGAATACTACTCAGCGATAAGAAAAGATGAAATACAGTCATTTGTGACAACATGGATGGACCTAGAGACCATCTTATTAAGTGAAATAAGTCAGACTGAAGGAATCAGGAAACATATGACCTCACTTATAGGTGGAATATAAAACTGAGAGTAAAAAAGACACAGAGACCTATGGACACACTCAATAGCTGGATGATTGACTGAGGGAAGGGGAGGAGGGGGGAGGGAAAGAGGGAGGGGAGGTGGGAGAGGGCACCAGCATTATGGACACACTCAATAGTTTGGTGGTTACCTGGGGAAGGGGGAGGAGGGGGGAGGGAGAGCTGAGTGGGGGGTGGTAGGATTGGACACCAGATATATAGTGATGGAAGGGGAGCTGATTCTGGGTGTGGGCACATGATGCGATGCATGGGTGATGTGATGTGGACTTGTACATCCGGAAACTATCTAACTGGTAAAAAAAAAAAAAAGACTGTCAATCTAAAAAATATTAGTCATTGAAAGCAAATTGCAAAAATAAGCATGTAATATTACGGTATATCATTTATCTAAAGTTTAAAAGCATGCAAAACAATACCATAAGTTGTCAGTGGGTACAGGCACAATAGAAAAAGTATAACCACTTGTATATGGGTAGTGATCACTCAAACAAGCTGGTGGTTACTTCTGGGGAGAAGGAAAGAGGGAGGAAAAAAGGGAACAGAGTTTAGAAATGGATATGAAAGTGGTATCAGTTGACTCTCTATGGTTCTCTTTCTTAAGCTGAATGGTGAGTACATATGTGCTTGCTATATTATTATTATACTATTTTGTATACTGGAAATGGTTCATAACCAAAAATAACTAAGCCAATGTTACTCCCAAAGAATTTAAACACTTCATTCATTGCCTTTTTCTTCACTTTCATTCTCTCTTCTGTCTTTTTCACTATCTATTGACCTACATATGCTCTATATTTTACATATATATAATAGAGAGGGGGAGAGAAAAAATAGGTAGATTAGAAAGATAGATTTAGATAGGTAGATAAATAGATAGATAGATAGATAGATAGATGATAGATAGATAATAGATATACACATGATAGATGATAAATAGATGACAGATAATTGATAGATGATAGATAGATGATACATAAATGATATATAGATGATAAATGATAGATGATAGCTAGATAGATAAGTAGATAGATAGATACAGATGATAGATGATAGATACAGATAGATAGAATTATTACTATATGTCAAGTGCTTTCCATCAACTAACTTATTTAATTTTTACAATGACCCATTTTACAGATGAGTTAACTAAGGCACAGAGAACCTATGTCCACAAAGCTATCAGGTGGCAAACAAACCCCCAAATCAAGTCCTTGAGTCTGTGAGCCCTATATTCTGCTGATTTCCTGCACCCTGATGCCATTTGAAATAAAGAGGCCAGGAAGCATACAAGAGTCCAGCCTGCCCTTTAGAAATTCAGAGTGTGGGGAGCTTAACAAATAAAAAAATAAAATAAAATAAAATAAATTAAAAAAAGAGGAGATGCTGGGATGGCTCAGCACGTTAAGCGCTCATCTTACAGCCCTGGGGTCCAAGAATCAAATCCCGGCCCCGGCCCATGTAGACCCATATGCTGAACTGGGGTGTGCCCCCGGTGAGAACTGAACTGGGGGGGCTTCTAATGTGGGAAGCCCAGAGTTCGGCTCCTGCCACAGGGTGTGCTTCCGAGTTGGGAGGCCCCTGGCTCACAGGGGGGAGGCACCTGGCCAGTTCCTGCCCTGCGCAGCTTCCTCTCCCCCCGAACCACCACTGTGGAATGAAACTATGTAGAAAACTGATCATGTATAACTATGGAGACTGCTCTGGGCCCTCCCACTTCTCTCTCTCTCTCTCTCTCTCTCTCTCTCTCTCTCTCTCTCTCTTTCTGTCAAAAACAATAAAAATAAATCTTTAAAGAAAAAAAAGAAAAGAAGTAAATAAAAATAAATAGTATGAACAAAACAAGTTTTTCTTAAGGTAAATAGAAACACTGTCCCCAGGATCTGCCCACTGCCATCCTGATTTCTGCCTGCATCTGAGTGGGGGACGGTCCTCCTGCTCACTGTCCATGGAAGAGACATACACACAAACCTGCAGAGAGCACTTCAGGTGCCAGCAGTTGTGCATTACGATTCCTCTCTCCTCTGTTAACTCACATTAGTTGACAGCTCAATACCAAAACATAGGTGCTCTTCTGCATTTAAGGCCTGTGAACAGCACTGAAGCAAGCTGGGAAGGCCTTTCTTGATGAAAAGCTGCATTTCTGGTGCCAGAATAAACAACTCACTGCATTGGTCCAGCATCTCAGGATCAAATGCCATTATAAACAGTGATTCAGGAAGGAACCTCTCCGACTCCCTACCTTTGCAACTATGTATGTGTCTTCTTAAAAACCAACTATGACATAAAGTAGTGAGAGAGAAAAATCATTGTTAGAAAAAAATTGAGACTGGATAGAATAATAATTCTTAAAATTCATATTCGTGGAATCTTAACAGGCTTATTCTTATTTGAAAAATTGCATGTGTAGGTTGTTTGAGATTAAAACTGTAAGATACATGCCATCTACCCATCTGCTTTGTGTTTGCTCTCAACATCAAAGTAGTGGTTAAATTATACATATTTTACATTCAAGTGTTTGAAAACATGGACAAGACTCATTAAGGCATACAAACAGTATGCTCCCTATTCCCTCTGACTAATTTTTAGAACACTTTAGTCTGCTTTTCCTGAAGAACAACGATTAATCACATCAAAGAGAGCTATGTTCACTTTACTGACTTTCAACAATATAAGAAACTCATGTTGCCAGAATATAGGTATTCGAGATGATCTTACCCAGTACTTTCTACAGGAAATCTCCAAGGCACAGATGAAGGAAGTATTAATCATCCCATGGACCTACATGGGGACCATTTGCTGGTGACCATTCTTTGTTCCTTCTCACAAAGACGAGTTCTTGCCCTTGGTAGTACCAGGTTGCATGGATGGGACACTTACTAGCTTCAGAATGCGTCATATCCTTTAGCCTTTTTTGCCCCTCCTGCATTAATTAAGATCAATAACACCATCAACTTGATTGTTTGGGACTGAAGAGGTCAAAGTTGCATGCTTAGTTGATAATTATTCATCCAACAACCTAATTTGTTGGTGCTAGTTGTGGCAAAATTAACTAGCTGTCCACCAAAACTTGTGCTTTCTTTTCATTGTACCATTTGTTGTTGTTGTTGTTGTTGTTGTTGCTGTTGTTTTTGGGAAATGGCTGCCAATCCAGAACAGTATCTCCAGCCTGTTTTACACTTAGGAGGGTCAGTTCTCATCAATAGAGCATAAACAAGAGTAATGACCGTCACATCTCAGCTCACACAGGTAAGGAGACAGTGTGCCTTAGCCACAAGGTGAAGGGGGCTGGATTCTTGAAACACTGCATGGAGGGTAGAATGCCAAATCCACTCTAAACTTTATATGCATGAGCAGTAACATCTATCATGTTCAACTACTGAGGTTTAGGCATTCAGCTGTTATTATTACTAACACCTGGATCAAATGAGAAGCGTCTCAAAAATATATAAGTGTACCCCAAGCCAGTAAGTTACCTGGAGCCCCTGTCTGCGTGCTCTGCTTGTGAATTAAATGATGAGATTGCGGTTCCCAAAGCTGTGACCTCCACACTCTCGTCCAAGACACAGCAACAACCCAAGTCAGATGAGCCTCAGGAACAACCCACAATAGCCATTTAAGCATGATTGGCAGCCTAACAACCCCAAAATGATCTCAGCCCTTTCTTAAATTGGTAAAAGATGTAGAAAATACTAAGATACACATCATTCTGGTTTAAATTTCTGAAAGTCCCTTGAACCCTCCATTTGATCCCCACTCAATAATGAACGCTTAGCTAGAAATGCCCTTTACACAAAAGGTTCCCTAGTTTTTCATGTCTGGACTCTTCATTTGGTCCCATCGACTTAGTCAAACAGGTCACAATTAATATGGGAAGGGAAAAAGTCAAAAAACCACTGGATTCATTTGGCACGTAACCCGCTGAGGAAATGGCTATGTAAATACAACCCTAGCTAAAGCCCTCTGTTTGCTCAGCTGTGTTTATTTAAATTAAATATTGGCCCTAACTAGGACCAATATTTACCATTCAACCCCCAGGTGCTCACCTGAACTCGGGGTTCTTAATTGCAGAGTAGAATCAATGAATCACATGCTTATGATGTGTTTATTTGTATTTAAATTCAGGTGTATTACCAAAAGTTTGTTCCAGGGGTTCCAGAGACGTTGACCTGCTTTGAAGCAAAACCCAGTGCTTTTAGAACATTGTTTTTAGCACTGGAGCCCAGGTTTCGAAAGAGAGCTTACAGAAGACCCACATAGAGCAAGCAGGCAAATTCAGAGCAGTTGGGGGTCCCATAGCCCCTCCACCACTGCCCCCCAGAGTGCCTCTGCAAAAAAACCCTTTGACTCAAAAGATCAGATTATGAAAAATGTCCATCTGGTCAATCCCTTCCCGTTACCAAGAAAGAAACTACCGCTTGGTGGCACGCCCACATGCACTGAGCACGTTGCTGGATGGGCCAGGGCTGGGACCTGTCTCGGACTCCTGGGCCCGTGCTCTCCGCAGATGTGGGCTGCAGTCGCAGTGTTCGGTCTCCAGTGTGTTACATGAGCTCTGCATTCATGACTTTCCTGCCTACATTGGGAGCGTTTCCACAGATGCTTACCCTCCAGTTCTGAGGTTGATTTGTGCTGCTGATCTAATGAACAGCCAGGGGTGCAGTATGGAGAGATGAAAGGGCTCCTGGAGACAATCCCCATTCTGTACGAACGGCCCCGCTTTACCAATGACATTTATGTAAACTGTGAAGTGCGGTAGAGGTCCTCACAGTCATGTCTATGAGGCACCTTGGCGGCTTCTGAATGAGAGAGTGATGCAAGGACCAGCTCAGTCGGTATCACTGGGGTGATCCATAAAAGCGTAGGTTCGTGGATGGAGCCTGACTTTTTTTTTTTTTTAAAGATTTATTTTTTATCCTTTTTGACAGAGAGAGAGAGATACAGAGATACAGAGACAGAGAGA
>PVKE010010506.1:0-42320 GCA_004027555.1 Craseonycteris thonglongyai | reverse complement strand
ATGCCTTCATTGATGAATTCTATACATTTAAGGAAGAAATAATATCAGTTCAATACAAACTCTTCCAGAAATTCTAAAAGAAGATACTACAACTCATTGTATGAGGCCAGCCTTATCCTGATATCAAAACCACTCAAGGGGAATCCGGGATGGCTCAGTGGGTTAAGCGCTCACTTTGCAGCGCCGGGGACTGAGGATCAAATCCCGGCCCAGGCCCGTGCAGAACCATATGCTGAACTGGGATCTCCCCCAGTTCAGTTCCCTCTCTGTCTCTGTATATCTCTCTCGCTCTCTCTCGCTCTGTCTCTGTCAAAATAAATAAATAAATAAAAATATATTTTTAAAAAAAACAAAACACTCAAAAATATTATAAGAAAATTGCACACTGATAGCTATTGGAAACAGAGATAAGAGATCTAAGCAAAGATTAATATACAGTATTTATTCCATCAGTATGTAGAAGGAAAAAATCTAATACAACAAAATATAAAACATTTAATACATTATGACCAAGTAAGATTTACCCCAGGTATGCAAGGTTGATTTAACATTCAAAAGTCAATATATGTAATTTGCCATATAAATAAACTGAAAAGACCATATGATGCCTCCATAGAGACAGAAAAACTTTTGACAAAATCTAACATCCATTTCTGATTGAAAATAAAAACACAAAAAAAACTCATCAGACTAACTATAGAAGTAACTTTCTCAATCTCATAAAGGGTATATATAAAAAATCTAAAGCTAACATTGTATTTACTGAAAAACTGAATGTTTTCCCCCCTAAGACAAGACTAAGAACTACTAGATAATTTTGAATAATTGTATTGTCCATTTTGGATAATTGGAATTAGATAATTTGTGTTGTCACTTTATAGTATCCCTTTAGGAAACAGGCTGGCTTCTTTTTTTTTTTTTAATCCAAGTTAAACATACATCTACCATATATTTTAGCCACACTACTCTTAGGTATTTACCTAAGAGAAATGAAAACATATAGCCACATAAAGACTTATACACAAATGTTCATAGCCTGTTTATTTGCAACAGCCAAATACTTGGAACAACCCATCTGTCCATTAACAGGTGAATGGAGGATACCAGGATAGCTTAGGGGTTCAGTAATTGTCTCACAATGGCAAGATCAGCGGTTAGATTCCTGGCCCCAGCCCATGCAAACACATATGCTGAACTGCAGTACAGCTGGTAACCGGTGGGATGGCTCAGAGGTGATGGTTCTCACCTCCTATATGAGAGGCCCCCAGTTCGATTCCTGCCCTGAGTGGCTCCACATCCACCTGTGTGGAATAATATCACATCACAACTAATGATGTACAACTTTGGAGACACTTCTCTCTTTCTCTCTCTCTTTCTCTCCCTCTCACCTTCTCTCAAACAATAAAATTTTAAAAAATAAAATCTTTAAAAAACAGGTGAATGGATAAGCATACTGTGATATAGCCATGCAGTGAACTCCTACTCGGCAATAAAAATAATGACTGTTGTTCCACACTACCACATAGATGAATTTCAGAATTTATTTCAAAATAAATGCTTAGTGAAAGAGGCCCACCTGAAAAAGGTGCATACTCTGTGGTTCCATTTATATAAAAATGCAGACAAGACAGATTATAGTAACAGGCAGATTCATGGGTGTCTGGGAAAAGAGGGTAGGTGAGAAGGGGCAAGAAGAAGGGAGCACAGAGGAGCACAAGGAAACTTTTGGGAATGACACATATTTTGAGTATGGTGATGCTTTCACAGGTCTATGCACATCTCAAAACTTTTCAAATTGTATACTTCAAATATATGGAGTTTATTATGTCAATAATGCCTCAGTAAAGCTGATAATAAGCTTAGGACCAGGATCTGGAGTCTAGGGAGGAATATTTAGGTGACATGGGCAGTACATTTGGGTTAGAAGAAAACAGCATGAACAAAGTCATAAAGGAAATAATTTGAAAATGAATTCTAAGAACAGTGAGAAGCAGTCCCGTGTAACATCAGAGGTTGTATGAAGGGGGAGGCAAGAAATACTATTACAGAAAGGTATGCAGGTGTGACCATGTAGTTAAGGAACTTGAAGCCAATGTATGAGTTTGAATTTATGCCAAAGCAGGAGGAAGTCACCCAGGAGAACATGAAGAGTGAAAAGAGGGACCAGACTGACCCCTAGGCGATTCCTGTATTTAATGGATGGAAGGTCAAAAAGGGAGGAGACTTGGGGGAAATAACCTCTTGGAAAGAAGTGGACAACATGGTCCAGTGCCTAAACATAGAAGGAGAAAAAGACCTGAGGAGTCCAGTTGAGTTGGGAGCCTTGAAAGTGCCTCTAGTGAAGTGTTAAGTATGAAAGCATATTGCCAAGAAAATAGAACAGGAAGAAGAGAAAGATGGAACGGAAGTATATTCTGATATTTAAAAGTTAGCTTATGTCTTTCTATTCTAAATTCCATGGCTTTAAACTCAGAAGTTTAATTTTTTTTTTTTTTGTTTTTGACAGAGAGAGATACAGAGACAGAGAGAAGGGGGAGGGCCCAGAACAGTCTCCATAGTTGTACATCATTGGTTTTTCCACATAGTTTTGTTCCACAGGTGGGGGTGGGGCTGCACAGGGCAGGAAATGGGCCAGGGTCTCACCCTGGTGAGAACTGAACTGGGGCACTCCCCAGTTCAGCATTTGGGTCCACTCGGGCCGGGACCGGGATTCGATCTTCAGTCCCCGGGGCTGCAAAGTGAGCGCTTAACCCACTGAGCCATCCCGGCTTCCCAGAGTTTAATTCTTTGTACTGTACAAATTCAAAAAAAACAGCTCCCCATGTCTGTTCTACACCCGAACATCCAGCTGTAAATGTGTCCTTAAACTCAGCAAGCTAATGCTGATTCCAAAATGAGCAGGGTTCTGAGGTTATTCTAACTGGAGAAAGTAGCATTTCTGTCATTGGGACAGAGTGAGTGTACAGTTTTCAAACCTTATACACTTGGGGATTCTGCTGTCCCATATCCTTGAGACTCAGTTACTCATGGGACCTCTAAAGGGTATCCAACCTTTTGGCTTCCCTGAGCCACATGGGAAGAATTGTCTTGGGCCACATAAAATACACTGACACTAATGATAGCTGCTGAGCTTT
The DNA here is from genome assembly GCA_004027555.1 of Craseonycteris thonglongyai. Taxonomy (NCBI): domain Eukaryota; kingdom Metazoa; phylum Chordata; class Mammalia; order Chiroptera; family Craseonycteridae; genus Craseonycteris; species Craseonycteris thonglongyai. Next base: position 39,186 of record PVKE010010506.1, on the reverse strand, counting down.
AAAAAAAAAGTTCCCAAGAAATCTGATAATGTTTTAAGAAAGTTTATGAATTTGTGTCGAGCCACATTCAAAGCCATCTTGGGCCATATGGGCCACGGATTGGAGAAACATGCTATATCATTTGGTGGCAATTTATTGGACCTCTCATAAGAGCTGAAAAAAGAACTTAGGAATAAGGGAAATATTTTTATCAAGTAACTTGTTTTATATATATATGGGGTTTCAACACCATATTCTGTTACTTTCTTATACACAGTTTCTGCCAACCATTTCTTGTTTTATAAACTCAGGCTTTCTATTAGCTAACTCTAGTGTTTCTTTGATACTTGTTTCTGAATCTTAAAAGTTCCATCTGTTTAAATTCTTATTTAGGCTCTATTTTCTACTGTGACTAGAGGAAGCTAAATCATAGTCACTATTTTGTGACTAGACTATGAAGCCTTGGCAGATAAACTCAGCATCATTATTAGTAAGATGATAGCCATCTGTTCAGAGGAGCATAGCTCCTATATACACCTTTGGCAAAAAGAAAGGTATAAAAATAAACATCTGGGCTCCTGACAAACTGATTAATTGTTAAATATTCCATATTATTTTTATTATAAATCACTTATTCTTTATAAAAGAGGTAGTAATAAATCAAAACTGGTATTAGATTGAGAAAATATGGCTTATCAACTCACAGAAGCACACTTCATAGGCACATGGACTACCGCCATAGGTTGTATTGTCATCCTGAACACTATGTGAGGTGTTTTTGATAGGCATTGTAGAATTCTCTTTAGAATTTTGTACTGTTTATAAAACTTGTCCACCTTCCTTTTATAAAGGATTGGTGTCAGAAAATCACAATTGTCCTCAGGAAGCCTTGGCAGGTAACTGTTCTGCAGATTCCTAAATGCGCTGTTCTTGGCTGCTTCTGTCCTGGTAGAGAAGTAAGAAGGTCAGGAGACCCAGGTTCCTCTAAATATCAAGCCTTATGGTTTAAAAACTTGCCATCAGTTATAGTACTTGGAACCTAAATAGCAAACAGGGCAGAGTAGCAAGCTTGTCAGCTCTACACTGTTCTTTGTCTTGCACATTTGGGAAAGTAGATATTTTGACATGCTTCTTCTTTCTTCTCCCTGACTCACCCTAGCAATGAGCTAAATTTAATGCAATTTTGTTCCTAGATTCTATTAGTGTATTCCCTTAGTAGGTAACATGAATCAGCTGTCAGGCTTTTTGTAGCTTTGAAGTTCCTGTAGCCTTGTTCCTGCACCTCTGCTGTTGTCACATCTCTCAGATGAGGACATTGACTGACCACAAACCAAAACAAAAAGATGTTCCCTTGATGATAAACATAATAGGAACCTGCCTTTTAAAAAGTCCTATTTTTTTTTTCCATTGCTGGGTATGCCGAACGCTGTGGATTGGTTGTCACTAGAGGTAGCTGAGCAGTGAGTTCTCCTGGCAGTTCTAAAGTGTATGATACATTTATTTCTGACCCTCAGTTTGGCTATCATTTCTCCGAAGGGCAATCATCCAGGCAAATGCCGAAGAAAAGAAACAGGAACCCTTAAAAGATAATGGAGAGAAAGCACAGTTAGAGGAAGTCCATCCCAGAGGGGATGTGAGTGAAGGGGATAGCATAAGATGGACAGAGGGAGCCCCCTGAGCTGACAGAACTCACTGGACCTTACAAGACTATAAAATAATACGATGGATATTCACAAGTCACCCAAAAGGTCCCTTTCCCTGTATATTACCACACCACATGTATATCTAATGTTAACCAAACAAAATTTATTATAAGTGTAAAACTTACAATAAAATCTTACTAATTTCTATTTTACTGATTTAAAATTTTCATCAGTAAGTAAAAGGATACAAAAGAAATCGGCTGTAAGGCTTTGTAGCTTGAGACTTCTGCCTGACAATTTTTAAGTAGGTTGAGCTATATAGACAAGGTGGTGGGGTGAACTGCAGGATGTATGAAGGACCAAAAGGAGCCTCAGGTTTAGAAACTTGTTCATGATTTTTGTTTTATTATAAAGTAGTCTCATCATGCTTATCAGTATTGAAACAGTATATAAATTCTGGACTTTTTTCATCAGAGTGAATACTTGAGGTTTGATTTCTGTGTATCTACTTTTTCTTGTTTTTATTAATAACTATTTCTTAAGATCCTACTACTTACGTTCATTTATTTACGTAACTTGTCTGCTTTAATCTTTAAATTCACTCTGCAGCAAGGGAGACACGCTTATCCCCACTTTACAGGTAAAGAAACTGGGACTTTATAAATTATTTACCCCAGAGCACGTAGCTAATAAGTGACAGAGCAGAATCAGATTCTAACCCAAGTTTTCTGACTCCAAACTTCATGAGCTCTGAAAACCACTGTCTATAGAACTAGGAGCCTAAAAAGTTCAGCAGAGAGATGCTTTTGACTTTCAGAGGCTTCAGGTGTACATTACCTTGTATGCCTTTGCTTTCATTTCCTCAGCCTCTGTTGTGAGCCTCAACTCAAAGGTGCCAGGCCTTCTGTAGATACATTAGATACAGAGACAGAGCAGTAAGCAGGACACTGTTCCTTACCACATTGAGTTTACAAATAGATAATGAAAAGCTGACAACCTTGAAGGTGAACTAAAGAATGCTGTGAATAAGAGGTTTGCTAAGAAAATTATTAGGAAAAGACTTGCAGGAAAGTGTTGAGCCTGATTAAGAGAAGAAATACTATTTATATTTGGAAGAAGAAAACCTGAACTTCTTTACTCAACATACTATAATTCAACCTAATTTAGCTAATTTAAATTATCTACCTTTATAACATTTCCTCTTATATGCTTGAAACTAAGTAGTCTTTGCCAGGTCTGATACAATTGTGTTTCTTTTATCTACTGTAAGATACTGTATCTTTAATGGTGAATCTTAGTTGAGAATGAGGTTATCCCTAAAAGTGTGTATGTGTATGAATTCTTTTCACTTGTACTGGATGCTAAAAGACAATGGAAATTGTCTTTAAGTCACTAAGAGGAAAGTATTATTAACCTATAGTTCGTCACCCAGCCAAAGTATCAATAAAGTGTGAAGTTAAACAAGAAAAAACAGGGGAAGCCGGGATGGCTCACTTTGCAGCGCCGGGGACCGAAGATCGAATCCCGGCCCCGGCCCGTGTGGAACCATATGCTGAACTGGGAGCTCCCCCAGTTCAGTTCTCTCTCTGTCTCTGTATCTCTCTTTCTCTCTCTGTCAAAATAAATAAATAAATAAAAATATATTTTTAAAAAAAACAAAACAGACAAGGGAAAAAACATGGTCAGACAAGCAGACATTTTACACACCTTTTCATAAGAAATTTCCTGAAGATATATTCCAGCAAACTAAGATAATAAAACAAGAAAATGGAAGACATGGGAGGCAAGAGGTAGTAGATCTAAACCAGGAGGGAAATAACATCTGAGTGCCAGCTGTGGTATAGACTCAGTTCAGATAAGAACAAGTAATAGAAGGCATCAATGAATGGTACCTGGATAAACTCAGGGGGTTTTATTCTATCCTTTACGAGCCAGACCATGAAAGAGAAAAGGTAAGTGTAAATTTCAAGGAAGAAATAAAAACATTTAAGAGATAACATATTTGGGACATTACTTAAGTTGTAAATAGTAATGACATGATTACAGTAAAAACACTGCTTTATTTCCAACTTTTGGAATTAAATTTATTCCAAGCAAGAAGCCTTAGTTATGTAATAAAACACTGAGTTGATAACAGTTAATATTTTTTTTAGTGCCTTCTATGTTCCAGATATATTCTAGGTAATGAGGGATAGGCAGAGATAATAAAATGTGATATAACTGCATTAAGTTATAAATGAGAGAGGAGGTTATGAATAATATAAATGAAGATATGTCATAAACAGAAGTCAGTGCATTATCACTGAAATTAAGAAAGCAGTAGGAGATGTCATGAAGATGGCGATGTCAAAAGAGCTCATAAAACCTCTCCTGGAAAGACAACAATTTAAACAACTAAACTCCAACCAGAGAACCCTAAGCAACACACAGCCTCAGCTAAGGAACCCACTCATCCCAAGAAAATTCCTAAAGCTGGAGAAACGGAGGCGAGTGAGAGAGGAAGAAAGGGAGCCGTGTGGAGACCCGCCGCGGAGCGCAACCCGGAGACCCACCCAATGACGACCCAGAGGCTGCCCCAAGTCCAGCAGAGGAGAGGCGGATGGAGGTGGCAGCTGGGGACGCGGGTCCAGGAGCAGAACGACGCTGGGCGGGTGGGAGGCCTGGAGCAGACAGAGGCGGAGGCGCAGACACCAGGGCGCCGGGTGGACGGGAACGGCGGGCGCGGCTGACGGTGGTGAGAGGCCCCGGTGGGGGTGCGGGGGGCGCAGCCGGGGCGGGAGGCGGGAGGCGGGAGCGAGGCCCCAGCAGCAGCCAGAGATCGGGGCAGGAGACCGGAGTGAGGATCCGGCTGCCGGAGCTGGAGTCGGGTGGCTGGAGCTGGGAGCCCGCGGAGCGTGAGGCCGGCAACTGGAGCTGGAAGCAGGTGTTCCGGTGTCTGCAGCACCAACACCGGGAGTATGCTGGTGGCTCAGGCACAGAGTGGCCCTCAGTGAAGTGAGGCCCCAACTGGAGCACTGCGTGGCCTTGGACACAGAGCCTGGCTGCTTCCCCTTGCTCTCTCCAAGGACTCACCCTACGGGCCTCACCCAGAGCCTGCCTTTGGTGAGATGCTGCCAGGAGGCCACCATTACCCAGTAACACAAACCTTCCTGCATCTTTCCCAACAAACCCTACCCCCATTCCTCCCCCTGAAGCCAGCAGAGGGAAACTACCATTATGCTGTGACACAACTAGACCTGTGCCTTTCCCAACAAGCCCCGCCCCCACCTGTGCTGCTGAAGCCAGCAGAGGGATCTACCATATTTTCCGGCGTATAAGACGACCAGGCGTATAAGACGACCCCCTAATTTTACAGTTAAAACATAGGTTTAGGCCTATATTCGCTGTATAAGACTACCCCCCACTTCCGAGGCTGTAGTCTTATACAGCGAATATAGGCCTAAACCTATGCTTTAACTAAAATTAGGGGGTCGTCTTATACGCCCGGTCATCTTATACGCCGGAAAATACGGGTAGGTGTGGCAGCTTCTGACAGCAGTGGGATCTCAGAGGCTTAGATTACCATCGCCCACCATACCTTCCCAAAGAGGAGCCATACAGAGACCAGGGCAACTTAGTCAAAGAGAAGCCCACTTCCTAGGAAGTCTGCTGTGAGAAAACCAAGTAAACAAGAGGAAATATTATAAAACACTAACACCAGCTATGAAGTAAAAGAAAGATTTCCTCACATCTACCAAGAGAGAAGTCCTCATGTCCAGGAAACGGTACGCTCCAACAGCAATGAATACCCTTATGAACAAAGGTGCTCAGAAATAAAGAGAAGAATCTCCAGAAAAGGAACTTGAAGTTATGGAATTATATGAGCAAAATGACAGAGAATTCAAAGCTGCAATTATAAAAACACTCAAACAGCTCAAAGAAAACTGGCAGAGTACACAGAAGGAACTAAGTGATCTCAGAAACAAAATGGAATCCATAAAAGAAGCAAATAGAAATTCTGGAGATAAACAGCACAATAAATGAAAAATTAATAGCTAGTATAGGAAGCCGAGCTGACCAGATGGAGGAAAGAATTAGTGAAGTCAAAGAGAGAAATTTGGAAATGTCACAGAAGGAAGAAGAGAGAGACCTAAAAGCTAAAAGAAATGAAAGATATCTACAAGAACTATCTTGACTCCACTAGAAATAATAATATAAGAAAAGGTATTCTGGAGGGAGCAGAGGACGAGATGGGTGCAGAGAATTTACCCAGACATATAGTACACGAGAACTTCCCAAATCTATGGCAAGAACTGGAACCTCAAAACCAAGAAGAAAACAGGACCCTAGCTACTTGAATCCTAACAGACCCTCTCCAAGGCACATTATATTGAACATAGCAAAGTTCAAAGACAAAGAAAGAATCCTCAAGGCAGCCAGAACAAAGAATACTATAACCTATAAAGGAAAGCCCATCAGACCAGAAAAGAAAAGATAAAATGACTATAGGAAATCCTCATATATCAATCATCACCCTAAATGTAAATGGACTGAACTCATCAATAAAAAGACACAGAGTAGCAAACTGGATTAAAGAACAAAAACCAATCTTATGCTGCTTACAAGAGACACACCTCAGCCACAAGGACAAACACAGATTCAAGGTGAAAGGGTGGAAAAAAATACTCCAAGCAAATGGCATCCACAGAAAAGCAGGTGTAGCCATGCTTATATCTAACAAGGTAGACTTCAAGATCAAAAAGATAATGAGACAAAGATGGACATTTTATTATGGTAAAGGGGACAGTACAACAAGAAGATATTATACTTATTAATATATATGCCCCCAACCAAGAAGCACCAAAATTTAAAAGTAACTACTAACAGATCTAAAAGGAGAAACTGACAAAAACACAGTTATAGTAGGGGACTTAAACACCTCATTGACAGCCATGGACAGATCATCCAAACAGAAAATATATAAGGAAATACCAACTTTAAATGCTACATTACAGCAATTGGACATAATTTACATTTACAGGACACTTCATCTTACAACACAGGACTATACATTCTTTTCTGGTGCACATGGAACATTCAAAAGGATAGACCACATGCTGGGACACAAAGCTAGCCTCAGCAAACTTAAGAAGATTGAAATCATACCAACTGTATTCTCTAATCACAAAGCTTTGAAATTGGAGATCAACTACAAAAAGAAAGCAGGAAAAACCACATATACAGGGAGATTAAACAACATGTTATTAAAAAATGACTGGATTAAAGAAGAAATAAGAGATTAAAAAATACATAGAAACAAATGACAATAAAAGCACAACATCAAAATTACTGAGATGCAGCAAAAGCAGTAATAAGAGGGAAATTTATATCATTACAGGCCTATCTCAAGAAACAAGAAAAATCACAAGTAAACAATCTAATATCACATCTTCAAGAACTAGAAAAAGAAGAAGAAAAACACCCAAAGCCAGCAAAAGGAAGAAAATAATAAAAATTAAAGCAGAACTAAATGAAATAGAGAATAGAAAAACAGTAGAAAAAGTTAATGCAACAAAGAGTTGATTCTTTGAAAAAATTAATAAAATTGACAAACCCCTGGCCTAGGCTCACCAAGGGAAAAAGAGAAAACACACAAATAATCTGAATTACAAATGAAAGAGGGGAAGTTACAACTGATACCACAGAAATACAAAGGATCATACAATAATACTACGCAGGACTATATGCCATCAAATTTTGCAACCTAGAAGAAATGGACAAGTTTCTAGAAACATATATTTTACCTAGGCTGAATCAAGAACTGGGTAACCTACACAAACTAATTGACAGTAAGGAAATTGAAACAATCATCCAAAACCTCCCCAAAAGCAAGAGTCCAGGACCAGATGGTCTCACTAACAAGTTTTACCAGGTATTCAAAGAGGAACTAACACCTGTCCTCCTCAAACTTGTCCAAAAAATTGAAGAAGATGCAATACTTCCCAACTCGTTCTTTGAGGCCAACATTACCCTAATACCAAAGCCTGGCAAGGGCATCACAAAACAAGAAAACTATTGACCAATGTCTCTGATGAACAGCAATGCAAAACTCCTCAACAAAATACTACCAAATAGAATACAACAATGCATTAAAAAGATTATACATCATGATCAAGTGGGATTCATCCCAGGGGCACAAGCATGGTTCAACATACGCAAGTCGATCAATGTGATACACCACATAAACAAAATAAAAGATAAAAACCATATGATTATATCAATTGATGCAGAAAAAGCATTCGACAAGATACAACATCCATTTATGATCAAAACACTTAATAAAATGAGTATAGAAGAAAAACACCTCAAAATAATAAAGGCCATATATGACAGACACTTAGCGAATGTCATTCTGTTTTTTTTATATTTTTTTTTTGACAGAGAGACAGAGAGAGAACTGAACTGGGGGCACTCCCTAGTTCAGTACATGGGTCCGCACTGGCCGGGGCCGGGATTCGATCCTCGGTCCCTGGCGCTGCAAAGTGAGCCCTTAACCCACTGAGCCATCCTGGCTTCCCCCGCGAATGTCATTCTGAATGGGGAAAAACTGAAACCTTTTCTTCTAAAATTAGGAATGAGACAGGGATGTCCTCTGTCACCACTGCTATTCAACATAGTGCTGAAAGTTCCAGCCAGAGCCATCAGGCAGGAAAAAGAAAGAAAAGGCATCCAAATTGGGAATAAAGAAATTGAACTGTCACTTTTTGCAGATGACATGATCCTTGATGTAGACAATTTTAAAGATTCCACAAGAAAATGATTAGATATAATAAGTGAATACAGTAAAGTCTCAGGATACAAAATCAATGTACAAAAATTCACAGCATTTTTCTATACAAACAATGAAACTTCAGAAAAAGAAATGCAAAAAACAGTATCGTTTGTAATCAAAACAAAGAGAATAAAATACTTAGGAATAAACTTAACAAAGAACGTGAAAGACTTATACACGGGAAACAGTAAGACACTATTAAAAAAGGTTGAAGAACATACAAAGAAATGAAATATATTCTGTGTTCATGGATTGGAGGAATCAACAAAGTTAAAATGGCCATATTACCCAAAGCAGTATACAGATTTAATGCAGTTCCCGTCAAAATACCACAGACATTCTTTTGAGAAATGGATAAAAAAATTATGAGATTCATCTGGAACCACAAATGACCCCGAATCACCAAAGAAATCCTCCAAAAAAAGAATAAGGCTGGAGGCATCACACTCCCTGACTTCAGTCTGTACTACAAAGCGTCATTAATCAAAACAGCTTGGTATTGGCAGAAAAACAGACATACAGACCAATGGGACAGAATCACAAACCCAGAAATCCACAAATTTGGAAAGATAATCTTTGACAAAGGAGCAAAAAATATGCAATGGGGAAAAGAAAGCCTCTTCAGTAAATGGTGCTGTGAAAATTGGAAAACCACATGCAAAAGAATGAATCTGGACTGAACTGTCAACTTATACCAAAATTAACTCAAAGTGCATTAAAGACCTCCGCATAAAATCCGAAACTGGGAAAGCCGGGACGGCTCAGCGGGTTGAGCGCTCGCTTTGAGGCCCCGAGGACCGAGGATCGAATCCCGGCTCCGGCCCAGGCGGACCCACATGCTGAACTGGGGAGTTCCCACAGTTCGGTTCTCTAGCTGTCTCTGTCTCTGTCTCTCTCTCTGTCAAAAGTAAAATAAAAATAATATGCACTGAAGATAAAATAATTACTCTCTATAAATATAAAAAGATATAAAAAAAAAAAAATCCGAAACTATAAAGTGCATAAAGGAAGGTATTGGCACTAAACTTATAGACCTTTGGTCTCAGAGAACACTTTATGAACTTGACCCCAAAGGCAAGGCAAGTAAAAGCAAAAATAAATGAATGGAACTATATCAAACTAAAAAGCTTCTACACAGCAAAGGACACTGTCAACAAAGTAAAATGGAAACCAAACAAATGGGAGAAAATACTTGCAAATAATGCCTCTGGTAAGGGGCTAATATCTAAAATATATAAAGAACTCATACAACTCAACAACAAAAAAACGATCCAATTAAAAAATGGTCAGAAGACCTAAACAGACACTTCTCCCCTGAAGACATACAAACAGCCCACACATACATGAAAAATTGCTGAACACTAGCAATTAGGAAAATGCAAATTAAAACCACAATGAGATACCCCACCTCACACCTGTTAGAATGGCTATAATCAACAAGACAGGAAACAACAAGTACTGGAGAGGCTGTGGAGAAAAGGAACCCTCATACACTGCTGGTGGGAATGTAAAATGGTACAACTACTGTGGAAGGCAGCGTGGAGGTTCCTCAAAAAACTAGGAATGGAATTGCCATATGACCCAGCAATCCCTCTCCTGGGTATCTACCCAAAAAACCTGAAAACCTTAATCTGCAAAGATATATGCACCCCATTGTTCACCACAGCACTGTTCACGGTGGCTAAGTCGTGGAATCAACCAAAGTGTCCTCTGATAGATGACTGGATAAAAAAGATGTGGTACATTTATACAATGGAATACTACTCAGCAATAAGAAAAGATGAAATACAGCAATTTGTGACAACATGGACAGACCTTGAGAACATCATTTTAAGCAAAATAAGACTGAAAGAAACATGAACTCAATCATAGGTAGAATATAAAACTGAAAGTAACAAAGAAACAAAAACTCATGGACACAGTCAATAGTTTAGTGGTTACCTGAGGTTAAGGGGGGAGGGGGTTGGGTAGGAGGAAGGGGGAATCAAATATATGATGATGGAAAGAGTGCTGATTCTGGGTGGTGAGCACATAATGCAATGTAGACAATGTGATGTAGAATTGTACACCTGGAAACAATGTAATTGTCATTAATCAATGTCACCCCAATAAATTTAACAATAAAAAAAAATGTCTGTAAAAAAAAATAGCAATATAAGCATATTGTTTAGTGATTGGAGTTAACCATCTAAGAACTAAAAATAGAAGCAATTTAAAACAAGCATGAGAGGATGCTGGGATAGCTCATCGGTTGAGCACTTGCCTTGCAGTTGTGAGATCGGGGTTTGATTCCCGTCCCCAGCCCCTAAAAACCCATATGCTAATGCAACTGGTAACTGCCAGTAAGGAAGGCTCAGTGGTGATGGTCTTGCCTTCCATGCAGGAGGCCCCCAGTTTGGTTCCTGCCTCACACAGCCCCACATCCACCTATGTGGAATAAAACCATATCACAACTAATGATGTACAACTAGGGAGACTTCTGGGCCCTCCCCTTCCCCCCCCCACCCACACACACACTTCTTTCTTTCTCTCTCTCTTCTGCCTGGGTTACCTTGTAAAGAATAAAAGGGTATTTAATTATAGTATCTCAACAAAATCTGATTCTCTGCATGTGGAATAGGAGTGCTTTATGATATCCCAAAATTAACTGAATGGTGATAAGGAGGGGGGTGTTAAAAGTCTTGTTTCTTCAAAATAATACCAAGAATTTTTTCATCTTAAGATGCTAGAAGGTGAGGGTAGGTATGCTACCATGTGTCAAAAGAAAAGGTTAGTTGTGAGTTCCTTTCTTGACCTGTAGAAGTTTCAACATTTCCTATTTCATTGAATTCAATTCTAATTTTAAACTCTGTTCCATGTCCTCTCTTGTACCTTCCAGAGAACCATCCTAGCCCTCTACTAGTATTTACAGTTCTTGTAGGCCTTTTGGCAAACTTAACAAAATTGAGAGTTCCAGGACAGGAAGAAGGCTTGACACAGGAAGCATTCCAGAGTAACAGAAGAATGACAGTAACAGGAATAGACATTTAAGAAGTGACAGCTAAGAAGAGGACCTTATAGAACATTGCAACTGCATATTTTAACTAGGAATTTTTGGTCAATTCATTGGCCACTTACCTATAAACAAAATTGTCTTTACCCACGTACCAGCCTTCACAGCCTACAGTCCTCTCACCCCCTTCTCCCCCCACCTGCGTTGCAGTCTCTCTCACTGGGCGAGCCATGGCCACTTCCCACTGATTTACCTACTCCAGCATGAATAGGAGAAAGACCCTGTTCAGGCCTCTTCCAAGTGATGTTTTGATTTACTTTCGGTCAGGGGAAATTCTCTTCTGTGTGTTTTTATTTACTTTTCCCTTCACCCTCTAAGCCCATTTGTTGTTCTCATTTCTGATGTCTCCTTGTCCCAACTTCTTCTGCCCAGACTCCATCCTCACTGGAGCCAGCCCTTTCTGTATAGCCTGGGGTTAGCCCTCATCACTACCTCTTTCCCTTATCATGTTCACTGGGTGGCCTATATTCATGGAAGACTAGGTACAGCGTTAATAGACACCTTTAGGGTGTCAGTGTGTTGCGAACAGGAATGTTGTATTAAAATTCCATACAGTTTTCATCCCTAACTCCTCAATATTTACTTTAATGTCTCAGACCCCAAAATTTGGCATTATAGAATCTATCTGTGCCAAAGTAATCAAACTAGGATTTCACCCAGTCTTTTAGATTTTCTTGAATTTTACAACAGTAGCTTTGAAAGTGGCTTAAAAGCATGGAGAATGTTTTAAAAGAACCTTAAAAAGTATGATAGCCTTAGTTTACTATAAATGAAGGTTGATGTAAGGAAGCTCTCATTTTCCTTTTTTTTTTAATTGTTAAATTTATTGGAGTGACATTGGTTGATAACAGTTACATTGTTTCTAGGTATACAATTCTACATTACATTGTCTGTACATTGCATTATGTGCTCATTTTCTATCTTAAAACCAAGGGAGTTTAAATATAAGGACAAGTTTTTGACTGTCATAGGCTGTATAACTGCTTTTCATCCTTAGTGATACCTAAAAATAAAAGTCATATTATTGACAGGGAGCAGAACTGATCACTTCTTCAGGGCCCTCTGGTTCTGAGTTCAGCTCATCTTTCACTGGAGAATGGTGGAATATCATGAGACTGGGGTAAGGAAAAGCTTAAAGATTCTAGCCAGTTCAATGGTCAGATTAAACACAATTCACCCCTGACTGCTTCCATCGCTGATCTGTTTTTAGAGACCTACAAAGGAATATATTCCATAGCTGCCTTGGTGATTTATTTAGTGATCCTAAACATCTGCTCAGGAAATTTGATCCTATTTCTAAACCAAAATTCCCTGTGCTATGGTTTCTTCTACTTCTCAGGGGCTGTGGGAACAGCTTTCACCATTTAGTGACTCACCCGGTGATACCTTCATATACTCATCTTCTGACCTTTATCTCACCCTTATTCATGGATCTTATATTTTGGCTGTCTCACATATTTAAATTACAATGTGCTAAAGACCAGCATCAGTTGAAAAGACATCATAGTGGGATGACACAGTTGGGTTTATTCCATCATTTACAAAGTGACTAGAAATTCCAATTTAGGAAGATATAAGAATTTTCTGATCATTGCTCATCACTATAATATTAATGCTTTGGGAGAGGGAAAACATTACTGAGACAGGGAATTCACATACTGGGCGTGTACACCATTGCTCACCCAGTGGGAGGTGACATTTTCAGCCTCAGTCTGGGGAACTTCCTTTCACTTCCCTTGGGTGTGCACCATCGTCAGAAACAGGTTAGGTAGGGAAGAGCTGCCCAAAGATTCCACACAGTGTCTTCTCTGTAGCAGATACTAATACAGGATTTGTCCTGCAAGTCTGAGAGCACCACACATGAGTTAGAGTGTAGGAGGCCCCTGAGTTTTAGGGCCCAACACAACTCAACACCTCAGAAATTACCGTAGTCACTGCTTAGCTGGCTCAGCATGGCCTAAACTAGCACTATCCCTAGTGAGCAATGGAAGTGAAATATACTTGTTATTGTCTTCACCACTAAGAAAACAAACTGTTCAGAGAGGTTTTTTTCCATATGCTCACATAGGTAGAAATATACTGAAGTTTCTATGCTACCAGGATTGTCAGTGACTCTTATAAAACATTGTAGCCATAAACATTTATTTACAACACAGATTTCAATGTATTTATTGAAAATATACCAGATTCTCTAGTCATGGAATTTATTTCTTCACTATCAACTAGCATTTACTGAGCATGTAAGACATACAAAACACCCTTCTACACATTAAGGGGTAATAACCCCAGGAGGATTTAAACCCCCTGACTTTAGGAGCTCATAGTCTAGAGAAGGCAATATACATAGAAAACAAATGCTGATCATCCACAGAATACTGTATTAGAGGTGCATGGGAGCTAGAGGCCCCCTGACTCTGTCTTGGAGAGTTTGTGACACTGTGCTTAGAGCTGGTCTGAAAACTAGAGCACTTACTCATGAAGCAGGAAAAGGCCAAGGTACAGAGTGAGAAAGCGCAGGAAGGGCAGGTACCTCTCTGAGGCTGATCTGGGTGGAGAATGGTCAGGAAAGATTGTCAGGCACCTGTGTGGGTTAGCTTGCCAAGGACAGTTCTGGTTTATACCAGTATAATTAATAGAGCTGCTTCCTTTTAACTCTCAAGAGGTCCCAGACAGATTATAAACCCCATGGCTACCTGACTTATACACTATGCAAAAGGGGTAGGGAGGTTATATAAACAAGTAAACTAATCAGATACCTGTTCTGGGAAGAATTCCAGCAGCCACGAGGAGGACATTTTGTAGAAGGAAGAGACTAGAGCTGGAGAGAATCTCTCCATTGAGATGAAAAGTAGAATTGGACACCATTTGCCTTGAAAACTATATTTTTAACCATATTCTTTACATAAACATGCCTAAGTATTGGTTATAAGATTAGCTCTGTCTCCAATTATAATATCTGTACAGTGTCAAAGTTGCATAGATGTTCTGAATGTGTCTTAGTCTTTCAAGTTCTTAGTAATTTTCAGAAATAAAACTAGTCGCTTATTTAAAAAAAAAAATCACAGACATATATAAAAACGATTCTGAGAATTACGTGGTGGAGGGGAGGGTCTTGAGAGCTTTTTGGAGAAACAATCTTAGCAAAGTGGAGTAGCTCTGATCACCCAAGTTTGGGTTAGAAGGTTGCATGATCTCTTTATAGGAGGCTGGTACTGACCATTATTTTGACATGCCTTTTGAATTACTTTCTAGTCTTACAAACAGGTTTTACCAACCCACCCACACTTCTCAGCTGCCTTTTCTGAAACTAGTGAGTACATCTCTGAGATGGATGACTTGGACTGGGGTGTGTCTCTAAGCCACGGAACTGAGTTAACTAAAATAGATGTGGAGACTGAACCTGTGACGGTGTCCTCATTAGCACCACTGAACTAACAGGGCACAGCCTCATTTTACATGGCCCACTTTCGGTACCTGCTCCTTGTAGGTGCACTTCTGTGATCACCCACGTCAGCTTGGACTTCATGACTCAGCATGACTGCATGAGACCCCACAGTAGCCAAGTCATCTGGAAGGGCCTGGAGCCTGAGTTACTAACACATTCATGTTGAGAAGCATTATGACATGGCAGAGAGAACATAGGCTCTGGCCTGGGACTGGCCTGCGTGTGAGTCCATCTCTGGACCAGAGAGTCTTTCTAAACCTTATAATTCCTCATCTGCGCATTTAAGAATAACAATGCCTGCTTCATATGTTGTGTTAATATTTGGTTATTGTATCCAAACACCTAGCACACGTGTGCACATAGGTGCTTAGCTGATGGTGACTAGTTTTACTATTGTTGTCACCATGATTATTACAGAATTGGTTCTGTCCCAGTACAGTCATTCTTTGCTAAGCAGTATTATTTGCACTAAGCTGTACAGTCATGAATAAGATAAACAAGGTTCAGGATGTCTCAGGATGCTTAAACAAATACTTTAACTCACCTTTCTTCATTTGCTTCTCAGTTTCCTTTCTGGCCCTCCCCCTGTTTGTTTCCCTTTTCTGGTATCCCCTTATCCTCAACCAGAAACTACTGTCTCCTTAGCACAGTTAACACTCTGAAAGGCCAGGAACTAGATCTACTGTCTGTCTCACCCATCTGCAGGGCCACACCACCTTCTCTTTACTTCCTCAAGCAATCAGTGCCCACAGCACCTGCCTCAGACATCACAGGTGCGGTGCTGTCTGCTGAGCACTAGCCCATCTTTCAGGTTTCAGCTCAAATGCTACTTCCCCTAGAGGCCTTTCCTGAGCCCTTCCCCAGACAAGCCTAGGTCCTCTTGTTAGTATCATCTAACAACACCCTATTTATTACTCATAACACCACAATTATAAATAATTGTGTGTGTGTTTTTTTTAATTTAGCATCTGTCACTTTCAGGAGGCCTTGAGGAGCTCCATGAGGGGAGGACTATGTCTGTCTACCAGTCCAGATGCTCAGTAACTGTGTTTTAAGTGAATATTTATTTAGGAAGTTATACATTCTTATTACTGAATGTTTTTTATCTTAATTAGAAGCACACTCTGAAACAGGTGCATGGAATTGACCTTCAGTTCTAGACTGCCTGTTTAGATGCCACAAAGCCTTTACTTGAGTGTTTGCTGAGCCACTTTCTAGCACAAGTTCAGTCCACAACCACCAGACATCACTGACCAGATGAAGAGTGGCTGCTCATGCAGGCAGATAAGGCAAAGCAGATGATTGAGAGCTAAGTGTTGAACAGATTCCAGAGTCTGAGTTGCTGTTTTCTGCGGTCCAGCAGGGTGAGGTTTCAGGGGGGCTGAGGTGGGAACTGCATTGTAAAAGTCGATGCTGCCCAGTTGCCTTCTGTTGCTACAAAGAAGAATCTTCTCTTTAAGGAACAGGATTAGCACATGAGAGTATTTTCTAGATCAGGGGTCTCCAAACTACAGCCCGCGGGGCCGAATGCAGCCCGCGAGGCCCTCTCATCCGGCCTGTGGACACCTTTTTATCTGAATAAAATAATATTAAATAAATAATTAAAGACAACATCTATGTTTTGATTCTTTTTTATTTGGACCTCGAGTGTGTAGTCGGCCCCCAAACTGCTGTTTGATAGTTAATGCAGCCCACGGGCTGAAGAGTTTGGAGATCCCTGTTCTAGATAATGAAATTCTTTCTAGTGCTACACATGATAAAACAGGAAGAGCTATCATCAAGAATGGACTGTTTTACAAGGGATGTCCAGAAAGTATCCAGCCATGTCATATGAGACATAGAGACATTTATATCTTGAGTTTCTCCAGACAGCACTCATGTATAACTGTGAGAATGAGGAATATGTTGTCTCTAGAATGACCACCTATTATCCTCTGGAACAGTGACAAAATGCAGGCAAGCCTTGCTGGGATTCACTTCTGTGCTCTACACCTTGAACATGGCATGGCTTTGAATCGCCTATGACTCCATAGAGTAAGCATTGAAAGGGGAACTACATGGAAGGCCTCTGAGGCTCTTTATGTGTTACCTCTGTGGTCACTGTAACTTTCCCTCTCATTTTATAGTTATCTGTGAGCTTAGTCTGTCTCCCCCATTGAAATACAGTTTCACTGAGAACAGGAAATACGTCATGTATATATTTGAGTCATCCACTGAACGTAGCACAGGAAGTACTGAATAAATATCAAAGGAGGGGAAGAAGGGAAGCAGGTAGGTTGGTAGGCTCTGGTTAGAACAAAGAAGGGTGTGGAATTCACCCGGGGTTTACACTATACCACAACACTGACTATATAGCCACCTAACAATAACTGCTAAATATAGGGTGTGGGCTTAGAAAGGAAAGAGACCACATGCTGACTGTGATTTTCCTAAGTGACTAAAGAAATGACAGACTTCACAGCAAGGTGAGAAAAATCTACCTGCTAGTTGATAACCCCCTCTCTGGCCAATTTTGACCAAATTGTGAAGGAAAAAAAAAATGGAGAGGGGTAAGAACCCACTAATTTTGTGCCTGGGCTCTGCTCTCAGCCTCCTTACAACAGCCCCAGCACCAGTAGCAGCAAGGACTCCACAGGGGTCATTGGAATCTGATACTTTATCATGGGAAGTGCTTCTACAAATGATCTTATCATCAGTGGGCAGATTGGAGGCAGCAAACTAACTCTCAGATTCTTAGCAAAGAAGAGCAGATTTTAATTCATAGTTGATACATCTCACCATCTCTTGCTACTTCTATATTCCCGTGTAACCTTTAGCCCAGCAAGAATCATAGCAAACCAAAAATAAGCATCATAGTATCAAGAAAGGGTTTAAAAATCCAAAAACATTAAGTCAAATACTGAGTAGCTCAGCTTAAACCAATATGTAGCACTTTAAGATTGAATGTCATGTGTACAGTGTAGGAACATGAAGGAAAGAGGAAGAGCTTCTACATAAAGCAGAACTTCACTATGCTACTTATCACTCAGTTTGAAATAGTTCCCACTGGGATTCAAATACACAGGCAGAGGCATATACATATGAGCCTTAGATTAACCTCATCCTCCACTAATACATTGTATATTTAGAAATACTTATTACATCAGAGAAAATGGACAGGTCACCAAGAAATATACATAAATGGTTAGTAAACATTTGAAAAATATTTCAACTTCATTAATGACCAAAAATGTATTAGGGATGGCAATACAGTGATGCTTTGGAATTTGAACATAATACATCCCAGAACCCTGTTCTAGTTCCAAAATGTTCAAGTTCCAAGACAAGTTTTCCCCTTTTAAATAATAGAAACAGAATTAATCTGTTCTGAGTGTTATGAACTCGAATTTTCAAAATGATTTTAACAGTAAATACACTGGATTTCAAGTAAAATATTAATTGTATTAATTTTAAGGTAAGATATTAACAAGTAATAATAACTCAAGATACAGCTTCAGACGACTTAATAACAAAGCGTAGGGGTGGCCAGAAACGTAAGCATAAACCAAAGCGTATAAGAGCGGTAACTATACCAATGGCTTGGTTGTACATTAAAATGGGGTAGGGGTTGCTGCCTATACAATCTGTGTTAGACCAATTCCCCCGCACTGCTCTCGAGTATACCTCCCACAAACAACAAATGGGCGTTCGGAGAAAGCTACGGGCTGTGCAGTCCATACGTCCCACGCGAACAGATTCCAAAGTATCGTTCGGATTCTGAGGCAAAATTTGCTTGATTTTTTTCGTTCGGATTCAAAACTATTCAAGTTCTGGGGCATTTGGATCCCAAGGTATCACTGAATAGCTCAACGGTTGAGTACTTGCCTCACAATTATGAGATCTGGGGTTCGATTCCCGGCCCCTACCCCTGCAACCCCATATGTTGAACTGTGGTGCAACTGGTAACCACTGTGATGGCACTATGGCAAAGGTTCTCGCCTCCCATGCAGGAGGCCTCTGGTTCAGTCCCCACTCCATGCAGCCCCACATCCACCTGTGTGGAATGAAACCATGTCATAACTACTGATGTGTAGTGATATTCAGCAACGAGGTATGTAGCACTTTTTCTAGGATGATTTCGTGAACTTGTCAGACCTGGTATCTCCTCAGGCAAGGGAAACAAAAGAAAAAATAAATAAATAGGACTACATCAAACTAAAAAGTTTTAGCATAGCAAATGAAACTATCAACAAAAGGAAAAGACAACCTAATGAATGGGAGAAGATATTCACCAATGATACATCTGATAAGGAGTTAATATCCCTTATAATACAACTCAACACCAAGAAGACAGACGATCCAATTTAAAAAATGGGAAGAGGACCTGAATAGACATTTCTCCAACGTGGACAAACACATGGCCAGTAGACATATGAAAAGATGCTCAATGGCACTAATCATCAGAGAAATGCAAATTAAAGCCACCCTGTCAGAATGACCATTATCATAAATTAACAAACAACAAGTATTGGCGAGGATGTGGGAAAAAGGGAACCCTTGTACACCATTGGTGCGATTGCAAATTGGTGCAGTCACTATGGAAAACAGTATGGAGGTTCCTCAAAAAATTAAAAGTGAAACTGCCTCATGCATGGCCCAGCAATTTCATTTCTGAGTATTTGTCCAAAGAAATCCAAAACACTAACTAGAAAAGATATATGTACCCCTATGTTTACTGCAGCATCATTTACAATAGCCAAGATATGATAGCAACCTAAATGTCCATCAACAGACAATTGGATAAAGAAGATGTGGTACATATACAATGGAATATTACGACATAAAAAAGAATGAAATCTCACCATTCCCAACAACGTAGATAGACCTAAAGGGTATTAGGCTAAATGGAAAAGTCAGACTAAGAAAGATAAGTACTAAATGACCTCACTTATATGTGGAATCTAAAGAACAAAATAAATGAACAAACAAAGCAGAAACAGATTCATAGATATAGAGAACAAACTGATGGTTGTCAGAGGGGAGACGGGTTGGGGAGCTGGGTGAAAAAGGTGAAGGGATTAAGAAGGATTGGGAAGGACAAATTGGTAGTTATAAAACAGTCACCAGAATGTAAAGTACAGTATAGAGAAGATAGTAATGTTGCAACAGCTATTTATAATGCCAGATGGGCACTAGACTAATGAGGAGATCACTTTGTAAATTATATAAATTTCTGACCACTATTGCTATATATCTGAAACTAAGGGGTTAATGTCCTTTATCATACAATTCAACACTTAAAAAAAAATTTAACAAATGGGTAGAAGACCTTAATTGAATGTCAACTGTAATGGGGGGGGGGGGGGATTTACACACACACACACATACACATGCACACACCCCAAAGTGGTTAATTCTAGGTGATTTAGTTTTTACTTCTTTCAGCTTTTCCATGCTTTTTGGCTTTATTTCAATCAGCATACGAATATATTGCATGATAATCAAGGAAAAATTGAAAGAAAAACAATTACCTGTCATGGCCATAGGAATTATATTTATGCATAAAGAAGGGATTAGGTTTTTTCTAAAATAGTTTAATATTTTAACTGCAGGCACATTCAGTTTGTCTAAATACTGCTTTGCAGTTGAATGTGGGCTACTATAGGATAACTACTGTGTCGCTGCATTCTAACAGCACAGTACTGATAAATACAGAAGGTGACTGCTAAACAGGCAAGAAATACTTCATTTAAAGTTCTGTGGCTTGGGAAGGACATAATTTATTTATATTTCAAGAAATCAGTGATAGGTGATGAGTAAAAAGAGAAAAACTTGGGGATGCTGGGATGGCTCAGCAGGTTGAATGCTTACCTTGCAGCCGTGGGGTCTGGGGATCCAGTCCCAGCCCCAGCCCCAGCCCATGCAGCCCCCTGGTTTGCAGGGGTGTTCTTCCCATGCGGGAGGCCCCTGGTTCGATTCCCACGCATCACGGCCTTGCATCTACCTGTGTGGAATGAAACTATGTCACAACTAATGATGTACAGCTATGGGTCTGCTCTGGGCCTCCCTCCTTCTCTCTGTCTCTCTGTCAAGCAATAAAGTAAATCTTCTAAAAAAAGAGAGAAAAACTTAAGATAGTAAAAAAATTATTAAGGATGAAAATAATGAAATGTAATAAAAAGTAATGGTAATAAAGCATATAAGAAAAATTAACTTCTGGGATGCTGGGATAGCTCAACATGTTGAGCACTTATCTTGCAACCATGAGGTCCAGGAATCGAATCCCAGCCCTGGCCTGTGCAAACCCATATTGTTGAATTGCGGCACACAACTAGTAACTGCCAGGATGGTGGTGAAGGTTCTTGCCTCCCATGTGAGAAGCCCCCAGTTCGGTTCCTGCCCTGCGTGGTCCCACATCCACCTGTGTGAACTGAAACTATGTCAAAAAACTAATGTACAATTATGGAGACTGCTCTAGGCCCTCCCCCTTCTCTCTGTCTCTCTCCTTCTCACATTCTCTCAAATAATAAAATAAAGCCTTTGGGGGAAAAAAAATAAAACCTAAATCACCAATATTTTTTTTAATTAACTTCTGACAAACAATTGAGATTCCTATTACATGTGACATTTTTTAAAAACATTTTTTATACAGTCTTTTCTCTAAGGAACTTCCCCTAACAGTCAGAGGGCAGGAAATTCAAGATCACACTCAGTAATTTAGAAGCCCTTGAAGGACAGTTTGATTCATAATGTAAAGAAGATCCATAGCCTTGGGCCACTAAACCTCAGTTTGTTTTTCATGTACCAAGGCAATAATACCTGACCATCCCGAAGATCAAAGTAAAATTGTGTATGTGTATGAAACAATAAACACATGAAGATATTAATAAAAACAGTTAACACATACTAGTCTTTACTCCATACTATGCACCATACAGATGCTAACTCATATAAAATTGATGACAACTCAAGAAAGGTGGTTTCTGTTATCCCCACTTTAAGGGCTGAAGAAACTGAGGCACAGAAAGGTCAGGATTTGTAAGTTGCTCACAATCATAGCTAATTCGTAATGGACAAGCATCCAGACAGCCTAGCTCCAGAGTTCATACCCCACAGCATCTTGTACCACAAGCTCTGCTGCCTCTCAGATGTAGTGCACCAGTGTTATTCAAAGCAGGAGTGTGTTTAGAGCCAAAGCACACTTTAAAATAGAAAATGAGAGGGACAGAAGAGAGGAACCTTGTAAGTGATCTCTGTTTCCTCTCATCTCTCTGGGAACTCATTCTATAGTCAACCAGTGAGAATCATGGAGAAAGCCTTTTTCTCTTGAAAAGGATGGACATTTCTGGGCTCTTACCATCAGCAATTGTATTATCCAGCAATGAGCCCTTGAAGGAGAGTGGTTGACTTCAAACCACAGGTGCAAGCATGTGATGATCACAGCACATTACTTATTTTCTGTTTATCCTGCAGTGAAAAAGCACTAACTTAATGTGCTTCCATAAAATGTGAAGTAAAGCACTTCTAATCAATCTTCAAAGAACACTCTTCACTTCCAAAAGCAGTCTTTTTCCTTTGTCGCTCCGTTTTAAAGTAATGTTAACCAGCTAGCAGTGCCTGGTGTGATTTTCTAGTCTGGTAGTGCTCAGCAATAAATTGTTCCTTTTGGGCCTAGAACTTACCCTTTTAGGATCAGTGCCCACCTCAGAGTGTTTCTTTTCACTGTCCCACAGCTGCCCATACAGATAAACTTTCCTTAACTAGCCCAGTGGCCCATGGGCCCAATCTGACCCACCACCAAAATGGTTTTGCATTTCTAAATGGTTAGAGAAAAAAAAAATCAAAAGAAGGGTGGTATTTTGTCACATATGAACATTATATAAAATTTAAATCCATTGTCCACAAATAAAATTTTATGGTAAGATGTCCGTGCATTTACATCCACACTGCAATGGCCATGCTGAGTAGTTACAACACCGTTTGTAAGGCCTACAGAGCTGCAATATTTACCATCTGGCCCTTTATGGAAAAATTCTGCTGAACTCCAACTTATTGCAACAGAGCATTTCAGGCTTCATCCAGTTTGGCCACTTTTTACAAAGGCCGGCTGAGGCTACTGAGTGAAAGGCTCATGTTATTTCACTGAGTAATAACTGCACTGTTAAAACTTCAGATTTGAGGGATGCCAGGATAGTTCAACAGGTGGAGCGATTGCCTTGCAACCACAAGGTCCGGGGATCAAATCTCGGCCTGTGCTGAACTATAGCACAACTGGTAACTGCCAAGATGGCAGCAGAGGTTCTTGGCTCCCATGCAGGAGGCCCCCAGTTTTGTTCCCACCCCATGCAGCCCCACATCCACCCATGTGGAATGAAACTATGTCACAACTAAAGATGTACAACTATGGAGGCTGCTCTGGACCCTGCCCCCTTCCCTCTCTCTCCCCTTCTCTCAAACAATAAAATAAATCTTAAAAAAAAACAAAAAACTTCAGATTTGATACTTTGTACCACAAGTCACTACCCATCTCTACCTTCATTATAGTTAAATTGGACCATTTCATTCTTAAGCAGCTTTAATTGTGGTGATTTCCCTGCATTGTTTGTAAAATATTTGAGGTCTTTGGGAGCACATTGGAAAGGAAATAAGTATCAATTTATAGGTTCCACAAGGAACCCATAAATTCCTTAGCACAATTCACTTTCTGACAAATCCCAAAACACTGTAATGTTCCTATTTTCCCTTTTAATTCTATGGTCTTAATAAAGGGTGTCCCAAAATTCACGCAAGATTTGAATTTTGCATCATTTGTGCGGTAAAGTGTTGCCAACGAAAAAAAAAGACAGCGTGACAGCTGACAGTTCAGGGTTATTAGAAATGGAGCACTACATGAAAGAACAACGTGTTTTCATTGTTGAGCAATGAAAATTTATAATTTTTAATTATAAACCTGTGTTTTCTATCAAAATAACTTCTTGCATGAATTTTGGGACACCCTTATTAGATTTGCTGTTGTTCATTTTTCTATTTGAAGCTCAGGAATTAGTTGCTAAGTAACTGGTTGCTAAAATTTGTTTAAAAATGTAGTTAAAACTTTCTGTAGTCATAAACCTTGTATTTGCCCTATTTATAATGGACTAATGGGGAGCATTTGAAATGTTGCTCCAGCATGTCATCAATTTGGTTCAAATAAACTCTTTTAAAAATTCAAATAAATAAATAAATGACTTAGGAGAGCTGACATTAACTTGTAGGTAGTATTTCATCATCTGCATGAATTGTAGGAACTGCTCAGGCCCAGAATGGTTTCCTCCACCCACTGGCGCCGCCAGGAGCCTCATGCATCCATGCAGCGCGCACACTTGTTGAGCACCTCCAGTGCGCCAGGCCTTGACGCTATACCATTCTCCAGCCCAGAACACCTAGTCTATTTCAGGGAGCAGCGAAATAGAAATAACTGTGTTAGAGTTAAAAATATTGGCACAGAAAGGTTAGTAGAGATGAGCGTACAGAGTCCCATGAGAACACAGAGGAAGGCTTTATAGAACAGTTGGTCTTTCAATGATCTGTCCTTTCCATAATTAAGTATGTGCATCTACAATGTGTGAGGCCCTGAGTTGAACAGATCACAGCTCCTAGCCTCCTGCAGCTTACATTCAAGATGAGTAAACACCAAAACCAACTAAACAAGTGAATAAAAATAGTTATAGATTGTAGTTAAGTGCAAAGGAGAAATAAACAGGGTTCTGAGACAAAGAATGAAAGGAGGTGACTGATTTTGAATAGAGTGGTCGGAGAAAGCCAAATGAAGAGATGGCATTTAAGGTTTGAAAGATAAGAAGGAGTTGGTCATGTGAAGACTGAGGCAGGCAGGAAAATGGTTTCTGCAAAAGCCCTGAGGCAGAAAGGGGCCTTTGGAATTGAAAGAAAACCCGGAGTTAGAGAGACAGACCCTTTGGAGGAATTTTCAAGAATGAGGAATTAACCAAGAGAGGATAGAGGGCCATGACTGTGCAGACAAAGGTTTGGAACAGAAGGGCTTCTGGACATGACTGGGAGGCCACAAGATATGGGACTCATCAGGAAGAGCAGGTGGAAACTCAGAAGGAGCCAAATTGAGACAGGCCTTGCATATCAAAGATATTTGGGTTTGAGCCAGTAGACAACAGGCAGCCAAAACAGAGGGAAATTCTGTGTTTCTGGTCAAAGATATTTTTTTTCATAACAAGTAGCTCTACATGTGGAAATTTTGGAAAATGTACACAAGGACATCGAAAGAATCTGTATCTTCTTTGCATAGATATATATAATTTTCTAAAAGTGAGGTTTTTTAAATACTTTTTATTTTATAATTGCTATTTCATTTAACAATATAGAACAAACACTCTGAAAATGTCTCTCTGTGTCACAACCTTTATACCTGTGTGGTATTACATGCTAAGAGTCAAATAAAATATATTTATTTTTATTGTTTAATTGTCAACTCTTATTGTTGAGCATCTAAAATGTTTTCAGTATTATAAACAATGCTCTGATCCTTGTCCTTTGACAGATATATTTAGTCATATCCATAATTATTTCTCTAGGAATTCCTAGAACTGGAATTATAGGGTAAAAAGATGTACACTTTGCAAGGCTTTTTATACATTAATATAAAAATATACATATTTCTAGACTGGATTTCTAAAGCTGTGCCATTTTACATTACCCACAGCCAAGTGCATGATGCCTCATACCGAATTACACAGTCAGCACTGAATTTAACTTGTCAAGTTCACAGAGAAAAAAACTTTGGATATCCATTATTTTCATCCACATTTCTTAACGAGATTGAACCCTTTCTCCCATGATCTACTTGTCTTCTGTCTGTTTGTTGTAAATTATTCATATATTTTGCTTCTTTATCTTTTGGTGCCTTCATTATTTGGTTTCTAATTTGTAAGAACTCTTTACATATTAGAACTATTAACCCTCATATATGTTGCAAATATTTTCCCAACCTATCTTTTTAAATTTCATTTTTATTTTCTACCGAAATTTTGCATTTTTATGTAGCCCAGTCTGCCTTTTCCTTTTGGCTTTGCATGAATGCTTTAAAAAATCTTACCCATCTAAAAATTGGATAAATTTTCACTTATGTTACCTTCTCATTCTGAAACAGTTTTGTCTTATAAAATTTAATAATTTGTCATCTTTAATCAAGCTTCTATATTAAAAAGATAACTGCAGAATTTTGGAGGAGGCTTTACAGAGAAAAGAGCTGGGAGACCAGTAAACCAATAATTGCAGTTGGCCAGGAAGGATATAGTCATGCCCATGATTCCAACCTTTTTCTGCCCCCACACAGTTCAGTTGGACAGCATGTGCCCATCAGGAAAACCTCTCATTACAAGCAACAATTCTCAGCTGGGGCAAAGGCAGTGGGAGAACTCCTGGCTACGTTGAGAATCCCTGGTGAAGATTTAAAGGAAGGGATGTGTGTGTGTGCACATATGTGTGTGTGTATGTAAATATGTATATAAAAAACAGAGGTTTAGAAAGGGTGCTGGCAGAGTCAGCAATTGATTGGCTCTAGGTGATAAGCAAAATAACTGGTGACGCTTGAGTTTTTGTTTGGGTGACTGGTGAATAATGGTTCCGTTAACCTAGACTGCAACAACTGGCAGAGACCAAGCCTCAGAAAGGAAGGAAAAGCATGGAAGATGAAGTAGACAGCTTAGGACTTACTCATTTCAAATGTCTATAGGTCAGTTCAAGCTGAGAAATCCATGCAGTGAGAATGGGTGTCTGGAGTCTAGAGGTCTGCACTGGGGAATGTAGATTTGGAAGCCAGCTGCTTAAAGGAAATTGAAGCAGTAGGAGTAGATGAAACAGTCCATGTGTGGAGAGTGAGAAGGATCACGTGGCCAAGAAGGAGCTGTGGGGAACACTAAAAATCAAGGGGGAAGGGTATTAAAGAAGAAAAATAAGCAAAAGAACTAAGAAGAAAATGTTAAAGAAATAGGAGAACCAGAATACAGTGTTGCCAAGAGGAAAAGAGATTTGAGGATAGAAAATGTCTCCAGCATTGGAACTTTCTAACACAATACCTGGGTTCTTTACTGTCAAAACCTAACCTCTTTTCCAGCTACTGCGAGATGCCTCTCTGTTCTTCTCATATATCAGATCTGTTCACAGCTCCTTATAGTTGTACATACTGCCCAGAGTGACTTCCACACCCCATGGTAAGCCACTCAGCTTTCAGGAGCTACGTCAGATGTCACCTCCTCTGTAAAGATAATCCTATTCATCTCTTCCCACAATTGTACCATTTATTTTCGAAGATCCCTCAGCACTATAGTTCTTGCCTCTAGGCCCTCAGTTCCCAAGTGATGGTACCCGTACCTCTGGGATACACAATGGGCCATTTAGGGGTACACAAAAAATAATCAGTAATGGCAAAACCACAAGTAAAGTAAGAACAGGCAAAATGTTAGTTATGGAACAATGTTAAATTTGAGTTACTGGGGTTTTTTAAAGATTTATTTTATTGTTTTGACAGAGAAACAGAGAAAGAGACAGACAGAAAGGGGAGGGCCCAGAGCAATCTCCACAGTTGCATGTCATCAGTTTTCAGCATGGTTCCGTTCCGCACAGGTGGGCGGGGGCCACACAGGGCAGGAACCAGGCCAGGGGCCTCCCACATGGGAAGCTCACCCCAGCAAGAACCAAACTGGGGGCCTCCCACATGGAAAACACACCCCAGTTCAGTGTATGGGTCCACAAAGGCTGGAATTTGATCCTCAACACTGGGTCCGGGATTCGAACCTTGGACCCCGGGGCTGCAAGGTAAGTGCTCAACCCGCTGAACCATCCCAGCTTCCCCATATTTGAATTATTGTTAATGGAGACATTTCAAAATTAGATCACATTATGAAAGATAATTAGTGAGGGTAGGGCTAAGAACCCTTCCCCCAAACCACTCTTCTACCAGTCATTACCCACCATTTCAGAACAATCCATTTGCCATTTCTAGAACTTACCCAAACATAAATACATTCATAGCCAGACTGTTTGATCCATTTAGTTATTGACTTAGTAAAAGTAAGTACGTCACCTTTAATCGTGAATTAAGTAGTTTTTTTTCATTTAATGTTTAACATAGTTTTGGTTATTATTGTCAGTGATTTTTAAATATGCCAGTTATGGATCAGTGGGTGAAAACGAGAATGGTTGAAAAAACAAAACTTGATGTAGATTATAACCAGTCACCAAGTATTTCTCAACACATGTCCACAGCTATGAGTATATCCACACTGGGAGATACTGTAAAGGTGCATGCCTCAGATACTACACAGAAGAAAAGAAAATACTGTGAACAGAAGAGTATATTATTTTTTTAAGATTTATTTTATTGTTTAGAACAGGGGTCTCCAAACTACAGCCTGCGAGGCCCTCTCATCCGGCCCATGGAGACCTTTTTATCTACGGGAAAAAATTGTGGAAATTCACATTTATCCTGCCAAGATCAGCCGCTTACTTTTTCTACTTCTGTTCACAGTCAATGAGATGATATAACTGCTGTTTAATAGTTAATGCGGCCCTCGGGCAGAAAAGTTTGGAGACCCCTGGTTTAGAAGAAGGTGAGAGAGACAAAGAGGATGGGGGAGGGCCCCAAGCAGTCTCCATAGTTGTACATCATTAGTTGTGACATGGTTTCATTCCACAGAGTTGGATGTGGGGCCACATGGAGCAGGAACCGAACTGGGGGCCTCCCGCATGGGAAGCAAGAACCTTTGCCACCATCCTGGCAGTTACAGTTGTACCACAGTTCAGCATATGGCCTTGCACGGGCTGGGGTCGTGATTCGATCCCCGGACCGTGCAATTGCAAGGCAAGCTCTCAACCTGTTGAGTTACCCTGGCATCCCCGGAAGAGTATATTAAATATGGGTTTTCTTTTGTAGGGGATGACTGTCCTCTAAGTCTTTGTGTATTGTATGTAGGGAAATAATTACCCAACAGTTGCATGAAACCCTTCTCTACTCATGCAACATTTAGAAACTAAACATCCTATGTATATAAACAAAGAATACATTCTTATTGTCACTTAGAGAAGCATCCAACTGTTACGTCACACATGATGTCAGGAAAGAAAGACAATGAGAATGCAGTTAAGGCTTCCTACCTTACTGCTTATCACATAGCTAAATGTGGTAAAAACCACACCCTAGCTGAAGATTTCATTTCTCCTTCTATTAAGGGTACCATCTTCTTTATGTTTAGGGAAGAACATGTCCACAAAATCAATACTATCTCTTTTTCAAACAATATAATATCTTGATGAATTCAGGAAATATCTGATGATATTGAAGCTGTAATAGTAGATAGAATTAGAAAAAGTAGATTCTTTTCCATGCAAGTCAATGAAAGTGTAGATGTTGCTGACTTATCTGTTTTGCTCATCTTCGCGAGGTACTTGGTAGGAAATGAAATTGAGGAAAATCTGTTGCTCTGTTACCCATTGACAGAGCGTACTACAGGGAAAGGTATTTTTAATGCAATCAGTGCTTATTTCATTGAAAAGGATATTAATTGGTCAAGTTATTGTGGTGTGTGCACTGATGATGCAATCCTATGTGAGGTTATTTTATAGGCCTACACAGCCAGATTAAAAAAGTAACTCCCCATGTACCATGGAGTCATTACTTCATTCATAGACAAAGTCTTGTATCCAAACCTCTTCCTAGTGAAGTGAAAAATGCTCTTAATGAGACTGTAAAAGCTGTTAATGTTATTAAGTCACAACCATGAAACTCCAGATTGTGAAGCACATTACTTTTGCATACGGAGTAAGGCGGACATCTTGTAACAAAGTACTTAACACAGGTGTTTGAACTTAGACATGAAATCCAGGTATTTTTTGGAGATCATCATTTTCCTCTTGCTCCAA
This sequence comes from Craseonycteris thonglongyai, assembly GCA_004027555.1. NCBI lineage: Eukaryota > Metazoa > Chordata > Mammalia > Chiroptera > Craseonycteridae > Craseonycteris > Craseonycteris thonglongyai. The sequence goes on along the minus strand of PVKE010010506.1, from coordinate 9,346 downwards.
AGTTTCAGGACAGTGTTTGGCTTCAAAGTCTTGCATATTTATCAGATATTTTTCTAGAAATAAATAAACTCAACTTGGGACTTCAAAACAGCTCAATCATTTATATTCAAAGTAACCAACAAAATTGAGTCAATGATTTCAAAACTGGACTATTGGAAAGTGTGTATTGAAAGAGGTCAGCCTGAAGTTTTGGAAACTCTGTACAACTTCTTAACTGAGAATGACTTGCACCTATTCCAAAACATGAAAGAGAATATTGTAAGTCACTTGGAAGGTCTTAAAAGTGTCCTTTTATAAGTACTTCCCTCGCTGTGGAAAACGAAACAACTGGATTGCAGATCCCTTCAATGAAGAATTCAGTGAAAAAGAGCAGTTAATCAAGCTTTCAACCGATTCTTCTTTAAATTCTGATTTTAAAACAAAGCATATTATTACCTTCTGAGTAGTGAGGTATACAAACAGCTCAGTGAGAAGGCACTGAAATACCTCTTGCCATTTACTAATACTGAACTAGTGGGGGGAGTTTTTTCATCTTTTTATTTTTTAAGATATATTTTTATTGTTTTTGACAGAGAGAGAGAATCATAGACAGCGAGAAGGGGAAGGGCCCAGAGCAGTCTCCATAGTTGCACATCATTGGATTTTCCACATAGTTTCATTCCACAGGTGTGCACAGGGCTGCACAGGGCAGGAACTGAGCCGGGGTCTCACCCTGGTGAGAACCGAACTGGGGGCACTCCCCAGTTCAGCATATGGGTCCCCAGTTCGGCTGGGGCCAGGATTCAGTCCTCGTTCCCCAGGGCTGCAAAGTGAGCTCTTAACCCACTGAGCCATCCCAGCTTCCCCGAGTTTTTTCTTCTTACACCTTCATAAAAAATAAGAACTGCAACAAGCTTACTGCAAGTCCAGATTAAGATTGTATCTTGCATCTTTTGAGCCTGATTTCAAGAAACTAAGTGCATCAAAGCAAGCTCAGTGATCTCACTAACATTTCAGTGGGCCTAGTGACCTGCATAACAATTATTACAGACTTCTCAGGTAACAATAATAAATATTATTAATAATAAATTAAAAGTTTGCTAAATACTATGATCAATATTTAACTGTTACAAGTATATAAAATTAAATCTGTACTTTTAGTGTAGTAATTTTTCTTTCCTAACTTATTACCTTATTTCCACTATTTTGCATTAAGATAAGCACTAACAAAGTATCAGTATTTCAAAACAGCTGTTTTAAAAACAAAGGGTACAATTTATAGAAATGGGTTTAAAAGGGGTATACAAGTGGGAAAAGGCTGAGATCCCACTGCTCTAGGTGAGTGTATCGCCATGTATGATAGTTATCTACTTATCAGTGGTTTTCAGACTTTTCACATGTATCTCCCACCAGATCAGGAACACTTGCACTGCTGAGACTGTGTCTTCTACAAGACTATATTCCCAGTACCCAGAATAGCACGCAGTACATAGCAGGCACTGATGTATATTGATATATATTTACAGAAGCAAAGGAAATGGGGAGGAAGAACAGGTTAATAGAATGAAGGAAAGGAGGGAAGAAAGAGTGGGCGGATAGAAGAACAGATGGATGGCGGGTGGGTGGGTGGATGGATTGCAGAGGGTAAAGAGTAAGCGGTACAGAAGTAAAGACAATGCATATAAACTACACTCTTAAGAAGCTAACTATAAGGTATAATGAGAGAAAACAGTAGCTGGAAGGGAACTGGTGTTATACTTAGTTTATTTTAATTTGGGGATATTTTGAAATTGGTGGGGAGAAAAGAATGGGTGGACTTTTTGGTCCTTTTCTTTATTTGGAGACACCTGAATATGCTTATAGGCTGAGAATAAAGCAGATAGTCAGTGGAAAAGAAACTGAAAATAAATATTCAACTCATTCCAGAAATATTTATTGAGTACTAACAATGTGCCAGATATGATACCAGGGAGTGAGTGAGACAAAGTTCCTGTGCCAGGGCTTTCATCCTAGTGGGCGTATAGGAGAGAGGTGGGGTGTGATGCTACCATCTGAGAATATGCACCCTCGTGCTGATTGCCACTTCCTTAAGGGCAAAATATTTTAATGTTGGTCTAGGGTCAAACATAATTCTGGAGGTAAGACTGCTGTAGAAAAACACCACATGCACTCCAGTTCCTCCTGGATATGTGTGTGTGAGTGTGTGTGTCATGGAGAAAGAGCAAGAATAAAGCTGAAAGTGTCTCATATGTATTTGCCAAAAAACGTTTTTCTCCTGTGATTTAGACGAGATGGTGCTTTCAAGATATAGAAAGGGAACAGAGGGGGGAAAAAAAAAAAAGACATGGTTGAGTATCTGTCTAGCTAGTTAGCCTAAGCTTTTCTGGTTTTTAGTAAGTGACTTATTTCTCTTCTGTGTGGTTTTCTCAACATATTCTACATAAGACTACCTGTTACATGCAGATGGACATAAAACATGTGAACTGGGCATATGCTGCATATTGATTTCATCTACTTTCATAATTCCATTAATGTTCATTCTGAATCCTACAGTTTAGACCATTGCACAGACCCCAATCTCTGAAGGTCATTTATTACCAGATAATCCGCAGTTCCATGTTTAGTTGCAGTGAATAAAATATTTTCAGTGTCAGAAACTATAGATCTCATTTGTAACTCTAGATTAATTTTGTTTTACAGATATTATTAAGAAGAAATGGCTTTGAATTAGGTGAAAAGATTATTTTTAAATTACTTTACTTTTATTATTACTGTTCCTTCTGTTGTAGGCTATCCTCCAAATACTTTTTAGAAGTAGACAGAGTAGGGAAACCTGGGATGGCTCAGCAGGTTAAGCACTCACTTTGAAGCCCCGGGGACTGAGGATTGAATCTTGGCCCAGACCCATGCGGACCCATACGCTAAACTGGGGTGTGCTTCCCATGTGGGAGGCCCCTGGTTTGGTCCCCTGCTCATGGGGGCGTGCCTCTTATGCAGCAGGCCCCAGGCCTGGTTCCTGGTTTCTGTCCTGTGCAGCCCCCGCCCACCTGTGTGGAACAAAACCATGTCGAAAACTAATGACATACAACTATGGAGACTGCTCTGGGCCCTCACCCTTCTCTGTCTGTGTGTGTGTGTCTCTTTCTCTCTCTCTGTCAAAAACAATAAAATAAATCTTTAAAATAGGGGATGTCAGGATGGCTCAGCAGGTTGAGCGCTCACCTTGCAGCCCAGCAGTCCGAGGATCCAATACTGGCCCATGTGGAACCCATATGCTGAACTGGGGTGTGCCTCCCATGTGGGAGGATCCCAGTTTGGCCCCCAGCTCAAGTGGGCGTGCCTGCCATGCACCTGTGCGGAATGAAACCATGTCAAGAACTGATGATGTACAACTATGGGGATTACTCTGGGCCCTCCCATGTCTGTCTGTCTGTGTCTGTCTATCTGTCTGTGTGTGTGTGTCTCTCTCTCTCTCTGTCAAAACAAAATAAATCTTTAAAAAAACAAGAGACTTTCCCCAAGCCATACATATAATAGATATCTGTATATATCACAGAGCTTGCCACCAAATAGTTTATAGTCTAAGGCAGGGGCATCTCCATAGCAAAAAGAAATTACCTTTAACACCACTATACATAGAGCTTCATAAAGATGGAAGGCCAGTCCTATGTTCTTTCTTTACCCTGAGAACATGTCAGAAGGTAGCCCCTGGGTTCCTGCTCACTGCCCATTTTTAAATGTTGGTGTTAATATTCATAATAAACCATTAAGTATTTTATGGGCAGAGTGTGATTGATATATATATCATATATATATGCTGTCTGGGGGAAAAAATCCAGCCATAAAATGCCTCTCCTTTTCACATTACATGGCTGGATGCTTTCCAGACAGCCCTCATATATAAAATGATACAAAAAATATCAGACATCCCTCATTTGAGTCTCATTCGAAATAACAGCTTCCCACTGGCCCTGAGCAGTAGGTTTCTTTCCACGGGACAGATGATCGTAGAGTCATTGATCTGCTGAGATCCTCTTATTGAGCTTAAACAGACCCTCCCTTAGCTCTAACCCCCTTCTTGTTAGGCTTCTTTCTCATTTCCCTCTTTTTTATCCATACTTGGATATTCTAGGGGACAAACCTTTGACCAGGGGATACTGGGATGGCTCAGCAGGATGAACACCTGTCTTGCAGCCCCAGGGTCCGAGGATCAAATCTCAGGCCCAGGCCTGAGTGGATCCATATGCTGAACTTGGGTCTGACCCCAGTTCGGTTCTCACCAGGGTGAGCTTCCTATGTGGGAAGCCCCGGGTTTGCCCCTGGCTCTCGGGGGCATACCTCCCATGCAAAGGGCCCAGCCAGGTTCCTTCCCTGCACAGCCCTGCACCCACCTGTGAAATGAAACTATGTAGAAAAGTAATGACATGCAACTATGGAGACTGCTCTGGGTTCTCCCCCTTCTCTCTGGCTCTCTGTCTCTGTCAAAAACAATAAAAATAAATCTTAAAAAAAAAACAAAAAACCTTTTGACCAGAGCCAGATTTTCTCAGTTCAGGGCTCAGAAGAAGCTCCAAAGGTGGTTGCTCTTTAGTCATGTTAGCAACAGACTTAGAGGAGCTTTCAACCAGGCTGTTCGAATACACAGTGTTCCTAGTATATTCTCCACCACTGGAAATACACAAGCTAAGACCAGACAATCACTTGGGATGTCCTAGGTGTTGGTTGGTTGGAAAAGAGAATCATGAAAGACTTTTCTTAATCTGAGTATCTGTGATTCTAAGGCATCATAAGTCACCTTTGTGCCTATGGACACAGGAGGTATGGCATGGTAACACCTATGTAGTATGGAATAGCATGGCATTTATTTCATTTACCTAATTGCTTTGAGCTCCAAATTTCTTAGCTGTAAAATTGGGATAAAAATACCAGCCTTGTGGGATTTTCATGCAAATTAATTTAAATCATGTAACAAAATGTAAAATGCCTGATACAGTGTCTGTCGCATGCTAAGTAAGTGATGGTTATGTTTAAAGATTCACTGTATACCAAGTGCCATAACATATACAAAAAAAAAGACTTGATTGCTGCTTAGAATGAGTTCTTTCTTTTTGTGACTTGATCATCAGCCTTCAGTAATGGAGCTCAGCCATAGCCTAGAAAATGCAATCAAAATAAGCAAACAGCACTGTGAACTTGCATTTAGGCATTACTGCTCTATCCATGAATCTTTAGGTTTTACAGGATATGAACTATAATCATGATATGAATTCAGATTCCTTTCTTAAGATCTTTCCTAAAAGACAGGAGAATTCATTTTTCCATCTGTGGAAGCACAAAGATTTGGGGAAGCTGTTGGTTCTTTTTAAACAGTATCCCTGACAGCTATGCCCAAACAAAATCCTTTGTCTGCATCTCTAGGAAAGGTGCTGGAAATGAGCCAGCACATAGGAATTAAAAAGACAGCTGGTACAGAACAGAAATGTGTGCTAAAACTACAAAAACCAACAAGGATTCATGTGCAAGCGTCAGTGCTCTGTACGCCCTCTGCTTCTAGACTGGCTCAGAGCTGCGATGGCTCTGTGTTATTCGGGGATGACAGTAATTATGGAGCCTGGGTGCTGCACAGCAGAGACAGACAGAGCCCAGAGCAGCGGGATGGTTTCCATGGCAATAGCATCAGGATCTGAATGACTTCCTGTCACAACAAGTTGGTGATTTAATGAGTTCATTGCTGAATTCCAAAGGAAACCCAGAGAGTGGATTGAGCTACTGTTTATCCCTCAAAGTGCCTAAATCCGCAGGGGGACAGACACTTCTTTCAGTGTGGCATCGGCATTGGAATGGTACCTGTTCAAGGCGTTGCACAGGTAGCCCTGGGGCTCTGGGACAACAGCCACATGGTCTGAGAAGGCCTCAGTGCTTGTCATTCTAGGAGTATGAAAAAAATCAGGCATCTTCATTATAAGTTTGCCCTGTTCAAATGAAATTAATGACCACAGCAATCTAGTCCAGGGCTTCAAATGCATACCCCAAGTATCCCAAATCCTTTAGAAAAAAGCCAAGATACGAGCAACAGACCTCAGATTCTATTAGTGTATAAGCAGAAGCAAAGGGGGGAAGCATTCCAACCTACTTCTATTCTTCAGTGTGATATAGAGAGAGACACTTAATATGGAACAACAAAATCATCTGGATACCTTCAGAAATCAAGGGTGTCATTCATATGGGCAGTTGCATATAGATTTTGAGCTAAGGTGTAATGTGTCACAATAGGAACGGATAATAACTAACCTTACATACTTCACTGTCTTTGTTAAGGAAAATGTGCCATCTGGCTGGCAGAGTAATATGGCCTTGTACCGATCAATTAACTAGGGACCAGGCAGGGGCAGAAGTAAGGGAATGGCCCTGATTCTCCAGAAACATCTTGTTAGTAGGAAGTCCATTACTCTCATGTTCCTTTCCCCAGTAGTTCAAGAAATATTTAATTCCTCAAGTGTTTACAACGTAGCAATAGGGAGAAATTCAGAAGGAAGCACAATAGAGAAAAAGAATGTACTCCTGTTTTTTGTTTGTTTGTTTGTTTTCTTTTTCTGCTTGCTGGGCCCTACCACAGAGCCACATGCTTTACGTACATTTTTCTCCTTCTCATAACACCATGAGGTGGGTACTGCTCCTATTTTCCAAATGAGGAAACTGAGTCCCAGAGAGGCTATGTCCTTTGCCAGAAATGCCCACGTCTAGTAAGTAGCGGAGTCAGGATTTTAGCTCAGTTCTCTCTGACTCCTGAACGCATGTTCTTACCCATTCTGCCTAAAGAGAGGTGCAGACTCAGAGCCACGGGTGTTCAGGGGAAGAGGTCAGAAAGGTGGTGGTCACTTGATGGGACATTCCTCCTGCCGCCCTCCTCCTGCCGCCCTCCTCCTGCATTAAGCATTGATTCTGTGCAGGTGGGCCAGGTCTGTGTGCAGTTACAAGGAAGAGAGGAAACCTCAGGAAAAATCCGAGAGCTAAAAAGACTCATTTTATCTTCTATTAAATATTTTACCAGATCAACTAATAAGGTAGGAGAGTTGACTAATTTGCGTGTGTGTGTGTGTGTGTGTGTGTGTGTGTGTGTGTGTACACACAGGGTACCAAAAAGTGCATACACAATTGTAATATATACTGATCACAAAAGATGAACACAAGTCACGTTTGACTTCTGCAATTACAAGAGGTGCTCAAAGTGGTGACCATCAGCATCCAGACACCTCTGATTATGGTGAACTACATTGAGCAACATTGACCAAAGTGTCCACTTGTATTGCTTCAAATGCTGCTTCAATTTACCACACATCTCAAACTTATCATGAATACGTGCCATTGTTAGGTGTGTTGGAGGTTCTGTTGCATACTCACGTCTCCATTGTCATTGTACTTCTACAACATTCTTGAATTTCAAACACCACTTCAAAATGCTCTTGTGCTCCTCAAACAACAACTGTGCTTCTGCCATTTTCTTGGACTACCCTGCCTGTCACATGGTGACACTAGCATTCATTTGATTGACTACATCTTTTAAGTAAACATCATACTACACATTGCTGTCGTAATTCAATCCAACTTCAAAAAGTTATACATAGATAACATTTCTTAAAATGTGTATACATTGTTTTGACACCCCTGGTATATATGCTTAAGATACCATAGAGCAGGAATTCCCAACCCTGTGCTGGCGGGCGCCATGGCGCCCGCGGCCCGATTTGTGTGCGCCCGCCATTGTTTGACTGCATCAGAAGTTTTTCATAAACACTAAGTAAAACTATAATTTATTTTTATACATTTGTTAGAATTTTAAAATATTATTTGAGTATCTACACAGGTTTATTATATTCGTTGGTATGTTTGCGATATCGTATGTATAAGTTTTTCCCTAGCTTTCGCCTTTGTACATGTCGCGTCTTGTTTAGCCGCCGCACTCTTTAAACTCTCCTCCACCCAACCGGGAGACGCCAAGTTGCCATTTTGATTGCGGTTGCTGGACTGATCGGGTTGTGACGGTTAGCTAGGATCACAGTGTTTTGATACATTTGATTTTAAATGAACTAAAAGCGAGGTAGGTAATCTATTATTATGGTGGCAATTTGATACGATATTGTAGTTCTATAACTATTTTTATTTTTATTTTTTTAGTCCTAAAATGAGTGGACCAAATAAGAGAAAAGGAACCTGTAATTTTAACACAGACTGGGAGGAATCATATTGTTTCATTAATTTAAAAGGTAAATGTGTTTGCCTGTTGTGTGGCAATAGTATTGCAGTGCTGAAAAAACGTAATGTTGAACGTCACTTTCAGACAAGTTATACCACTTTTGATACGAATTATCCACTTAAATCTGAAGAAAGAAAAAAAATAAATCAACGAAAATTAAGTTTAACTACTCAACAGACTGTTTTCACTAGACATGTGGAAAAATCTAAAAAGGCAACCATTGCTTCTTTCAAAATTTCTCACATGCTCGCAAAGAAGAAAACACCTTTCCAGGATGGTGAATTGCTAAAAGAAGCATTTCTGACTGCTGCAGACTGTTGGTTTGAGGAATATTCTAACAAGTGTGAGATTATGTCGGCGATACAAGACCTACAGTTGTCAAATAACAGTCACAGGAAGAATACATGCAATTTCAAAAGACTTGCAAACTCAGTTAAAGACTGACTTGGAAATATGTGACTGCTTCTCTCTGCAATTTGACGAGTCAACAGATATATCAGACACCGCACAGTTGGCAGTTATGGTGAGAATGGTATTTAGTAACTTCACAGTAAAGGAGGTCAGCTGTTGCAAATTTTACCAATGAAAGGACAGACGAGAGGTGAGGATATTTATAAAACTTTCAGAACATACGCCAGGTCGATAAACATGCCTTTGCATAAGTTGTCTGCGATAACTACCGATGGGGCACCAGCAATGGTTGGTAAAAACAAAGGATTTATTGCCCTTTGCAGGAAAGATGAATCATTTTCAAACTTTATGTCCTACCCCTGTATTATCCATGAGGAAGCTTTGTGTTGTAAAATACTGCCCTTTGAACATGTTATGAAAATAGTCACAAAAATTATCAACTCTATTCGAGCAGCTCCATTGCAACACCGACGTTTCAAGGCCCTGTTAGAAGATACTGAAGGTAAAGAACACGATCTCATCCTGCATACTGAAGTACGTTGGCTCAGTAAAGGTAAAGTTCTTACAAGATTTGTGAACTTAATTGAAGAAATAAAAACATTTATACATGATAAAAATGAAAATTACGATGAACTAACAGACTCTTGCTGGCTGGTGGATTTGGGTTTTCTTGCTGACACCATGGAAAAATTAGATTCTTTC
>PVKE010010505.1:31829-42426 GCA_004027555.1 Craseonycteris thonglongyai | reverse complement strand
ACCAAAATTAACTCAAAATGGATTAAAGACCTCCAAATAAGAAAGGAAACAATAAATTGCATAGAAGAAAACATTGGCACTAAACTTATGGACCTGGGATTCAGGGAGGACTTTATGAATCTGACCTCATTGGCAAGGGAAGTAAAAGCACAAATAAATAAACGGGACCTTATCAAGCTAAAAAGCTTCTGTGCTGCAAAGGAAACCATCAACAAAGCAAAGAGGCAACCAACCAACTGGGAGAAAATATTTGCAAACAATGCCTCTGATAAGGGGCTAATATCAAAAATATACAAAGAACTTGTACAACTCAACAAGAAAAAAAACAAGCAAATCCAATTAAAAAATGGGCAGATGACCTTAACAGACACTTCTCTCGTGAAGACATACATATGGCCAACAGATATATGAAAAAAATGCTCCACTTCACTAGCAATTAGGGAGATGCAAATAAAAACCACAATGAGATACCATCTTACACCTGTTAGAATGGCTATAATCAACAAGACAAGGGATAATAAGTGCTGGAGAGGCTGTGGAGAAAAAGGAACCCTCATACACTGCTGGTGGGAATGTAAACTGGTACAACCACTATGGAAGGCTGTAGGAGTTTCCTCAAAAAATTACGAATGGAATTACCATATGACCCAGCCATCCCTCTACTGGGCATCTACCCAAAAAACCTGAAAACCTTAATCTTTGAAGATGTTTGTACCCGCATGTTCATCGCAGCACTGTTCACAGTGGCCAGAACATGGAAACAACCAAAATGCCCTTCGGTAGATGACTGGATAAAGAAGATGTGGTACAGTTACACAATGGAATACTACTCAGCAATAAGAAATGATGAAATACAGTCATTTCTGGCAACATGGATGGACCTAGAGACCATCTTATTAAGCGAAATAAGTCAGAATGAAAGAATCCGGAAAAATATGATCTCACTTATAGGTGGAATATAAAACTGAAAGTTACAAAGACACAGAGACCTATGGACACACTCAATAACTTGGTGATTGCCTGAGGGAAGGGGAGGAGGGGGGAGGGAGAGAAGGAGGGAAGGTGGGAGAGGGCACCAGCATTATGGACACACTCAATGATTTGGTGTTTACCTGGAGAGGAGTGAGGAGGGGGGAGGGAGAGTTGGGGGAAGTGGGAGTGGGCACCAGATATATGGTGTTGGAGGGGGACCTGATTCTGGGAGCTGGGCACATAATGCGATGCATGGGTGATGTGATGTGGAGTTGTATATCGGGAAACTGATTGTTACCAACCAATGTCACCCCATTAAATTTAACAATAAAATATAATAATATTAAAAAAAAAAAAGAAAGCAGTACTGAGAACGTTCGATGGGAAGCTGCAGGTTGAAGAGTGGATGGAAGATACGGAGTTGAGGAAGAAGAAAGTGACTGAGATCCTTAGGAGGAAAGGATGGTTGTTGCAAAACAAGTCAGGAGAAACACAGGAAAAAGGAATTTGAAATTGTTGTGACTTTATAGGAGAATTTGAGGAAATAACTTTTGCTTTAAAAAAAATAAAAGAGGAAATAAGGGGATGCCAGGATAGCTTAGCAGGTTGAGCAGTTACTGTGCAACTACAAGGTCCAAGGATCTAATCCTAGCCCCAATCTGTGCAAATCCATATGCTGAACTGCAGCACAACTGGTAACTGCCTATCCTGGAGGTGGAGTTTCTTGCCTCCCATGCAGGAGGCCCCTGGTTCAGTTCCTGTCCCGCGTGGCCCCACATCCACCTGTGTGGAATGAAACCACATTATATGAAACCACATCATAACTAATGGTGTACAACTATGGAGACTTCTCTGGACCCTCCCTCCTCTTCTCTCTCTCTCTCTCTCTCTCTCTCTCTCTCTCTCTCTCTCTCTCTCACACACACACACACACACACACACACGCCTTCTCTCAAAACAGTAAAAATAAATCCTTTTTTATAAAAAGAGGAAATAATCAAAATAGAGTTATTCAGTAACTCTGAAAAGACAGGTTTGGGTCCTATTTGTGGTGAGCATCACACAGGCTAGAACATCTCCTGGCCCACACTGGGAGCACTGAGCATGCGTGCACAGGGAATGACAGGGAGGAGAGCCTTCTGTGATTCTGACTCCAAGAATAAGGAAACATGGTGTAAGTGAGAACTGGAAGAGTATAGAATGTATTGGGGAAACAGCCTGCAGCAACGATGGCCCTTCCCTAAAGAATTCTTTGGGAGAATGTGCTCCTTTATTAATCTTAGATCATTCAGCCCTCCAGAAAGCCATTCCAGTTAGCTGGGGCCCTGGGGGATGCTCCACAATGGCTAGCCTTCCTCCCCACTGTCAGGGCAGAGACTGGAGTTTTGTAATGTATCTTTCCAAGTGGGGAAGTTAAAACTAAGAATGTGGACTCATTGGAATTCATTTGTATACTGTCTTACATGGTTTGGACATGCACTGCACTTGGAGATGATGTCATTTTTAGCAGTGCAAGTTTGTCAGAAGGAAGGTTCTGATTGCTCTTATAGTGAATTTAAGAGGAATAACTTCACTGCTAGGCCTTCTAGTTGGGCTGAGTCTTGCAGAAAAGTCACTGTGAGGGTTTCTTGAATCACCTTTCTTCCTGACTGTAGCAATGCTCTGTCCTTAGAGTTAAGGGGGATGATAAATTGTAGAGAAATGAATGGAAAACTTCTCTGTATTTTGCTGGATGATCAGGGCAAACTACTGAGAAACAAAGAGGATTTTAGGTTTTGATACCTAACTTGCTGTTCTAAGTACATAAGGAAATTAATGCAAGAGGAAATGGAAAAATAAGCAGTTTACAGTTGTGGTTTCTACAGCAAATATCTCCTTTGTACTGAGAAACAGTCTCCTATATGTACATTTTCATTTTGAACACATTGCTTTGGTGCAGGATCTGTTCTTTTAAAATATGTACAAAGCTCTATTGTATTCTGATTTTAATCAGGGCTCATCAATCTGACTTTTAGATTCATTGGACCCATTTTGTATTTCAGAAATATATTTACCCAAGCATTCTGGCTTTTAAAAACTTAGATGGATTTTTCTAAAAAGTCAAGAAAAATATTTCACATTTTCTTCCCAGGCCATTAATTTCTCCATGCAAAGATCTCATCGAAAGTGTATAATGCAATAGAAAAAGGTAAGATGAAAATTCTGATTTTTGGGTCTGGTGTGCTTTCACTGGAAGAAGGTCCTTGGGTTCTTTCACTTTATCTTGGTGGGGATGTTTTTTCAGACTGTGGAAAGTTAGCATTGGGAGGGTCCTTGTGGATCAGAATCACCTCCTCTGATACAGAGCTGTGTCTTTGCAGATGCACATGCTTCCAAATGACCAATTTTTGAGTGTCAGTAGGACCAAATGGATTCAAATGGCAAGTGTCTCTTCTGCTGGTGCAGAGCCACTTTTCCTTCTACATAGGTCTAGAATTACTTCCAATTTCAAACTTTATGGCCTCTACTGCCCAACTGTATCTACTTTTGGAAAAGCATGACTTCAAAACAAACAAAAAAACTCATGTATTTATTCATTGACATAAAAGCAAGCAAGCAAACAAACAAAACCAGGAAAAACCCATTTGTCACACATGGTTCTTAAAACATCAGTCCTTTGTCTTGTCAAACCATAATTAGAACATGGAGAGCAAACTTTGTAAAAAAAAAAAAATCATTGTATAAAACGGAAGAAAATTTTGAAACCTGCTATAACATGGATGCACCTTGAGGCTGAAGGGGTCAGGCTATGCCACACCATAATGGCTATTTTGAGTGGAAGGCCATTGAGAAACAGCAGACACAAGAAGAACGCTTGTTCTTCCTCCTTTCTGCCTAAAGCAGTATATAAATGCCCCACCTCTCCTGTACCAGCATGAGGACCGTGACGCTTGTCACTGGAGACAGAGAGCTGAGATAAGTCTTTATAAACAAACCTTAGTAAAGTAACCCCTATCTTCTGTTAGGTTTCCGCATATATTTCCTAGTTACCTTCTTAGAATTGATCACCCCTAGAAGCCCCAAACCCATTTTCTTTATCTAGTCACTTCTCTATAATTTATCACCCTTTGTTAAAATGATATATAAATTCTAGTCTCACCACTTCTCTTTTGGATTTTTTACTTTTCTGTGAAGCCCCATACATGTAAAAATATTAGCATCAGTAAAATTTGTATCTTTCTCTTGTTAATCTGTTTTTTTAAATCAAGTTAATTCACAGGCCCCAGAACAAACCTAAGGAAGGTAGGGAAAACATATTTTCCTTTCCTACAAGAACATTATGCCATGTGAAATAAGGCAGTAACAAAATAGACAAATACTTGGGATGCCGGGATAGCTCAGCAGGTTTAGCGCTTGCCTTGCAACTGTGAGTTCTGGGGATTGAATCCTGGTCCCGGCCTGTGCAAATCCATATGCTGAACTGTGGCACGACTGAGGCCCCTAGTTCTGTTCCCATCCCGTGTAACCGCACATCCACCTGTATGGAGTGAAACCGTGTCACAACTAATGATGTGCAACTATGTTTGTAATGATGTGAGACTGCTCTGGGCCCTCTCCACTTCTCTGTCTCTCTCTCACCTTCTGTCAAACAAAATAAATGTTTAAGAAAAAAAAGACAATACTATATGAGTCTACTTATATGAGGTATCCAGAGTTGTCTAGATTCATAGAGACTGAAATTAGAATGGTGGTGGCCAGGGGCCTGTGGGAGTGGGGAACGGCAGTTATTGTTAATGGCACAGAGTTTGGATGGATGATGAAAAGGGATGGTGGTGACAGTTGTACAACCATGTGAGTGTACTTAATGCCACTGAATGGTACTCTTAAAAATGGTTAAGTGCTACCTTTTATGTAATGTGTATTTTACTACAATTAATAAAAACTGTATTAGCATGGCTGGAGTGAACTAATGCTCTGTGGAAAACTTGGAGTAATAGCTGAATCCAAGTCTTGCACGACCATGCTAACTTTCCCTGGCCCTTGTTAGTTCTCCAGGCCCAGGGTGCTTCCTACCCGAGAGAGGAAAGCGCCTCTTCTGTCTGGCTTTCCTTTCCATCCCCTCAGTCCTGTTCCAGTTAATACTGTGCAGAGCCACACATGTAGAATGAAGCAAGAAGTGTTGGCTCCAGATTTTGGAGGACAAGCCAGTGACTGAAAGAAGAGTTTACTAGAAAGTCTGTTCTTGGGAGAAATCCTGGTTAAGTGAGTGTCCCCAATGGGACACCAGGCTTTCGATTTGTGCAGTTTTAGTGGCCCATGTTAAAATAAAAATGCAGGTAAATACTAAACGCAGGGAAAAGATCCTTACCTTATGGAACAGCTGTCTAGATGATCCTCTGCCAGTGATGTGTGTTTTTTTGTGTGTTTTTATTTTTAAGATTTATTTTGTTTGAGAGAAGGTTGAGAGAGAGAAGGGTGAGGAGGGAGGGCCCAGAGCAGTCTCCATAGTTGTACATCACTAGTGGTGACATGGTTTCATTCCACACAGGTGGATGTGGGGCTGCATGGGGTGGGAACTAAACTTAGGGCAGCCGCACAGGAGGTCAGGACCTTCACCATTGTGACATCCAATTGTGCTGTGTGGTTCAGCATATGGGTTTGCACAGGCCGGGGCTGGCAATTGAACCCTGGACCTGCAAGGCAAGCACTCAACTGCTGAGCTATCCAAGCACCCCAGTTATTTTTCAGAGAAATGTTCTATTTGCAGTTCTAGGGATGTGGGAGGAGAAAGATGACTGGTGGATGTGAAATAGAAACCCAGAGATGAACAGACAGATGCGTGCCCGTTGCTGTTCTTGACTATTTCATGAGCCTCCTGGAGAGCCCTGTCCAGTGGAATTTTCTGCAATAACAGAGATGTAGCAGCCATGTGTGGCTATTGAGCACTTGAAATGTAGCTAGTGTGACTAACTGAGGAACTAAATGTTCAATTTTATTTCATTTAATTGGTTTAAATGTAAATAGTCACATGTGGTTAATGGCTACTTTATTGGACAGCACAGCTCTAGGTCACCTGGTATGTGATTCTTATCCAATCCATCATGACCTGAGGACCCCAGAGATTGGTTTGATTCTGGGAATTCACGTCTACTCAGGGTGAGACCTGAGGATAACTGGGGTTTTTAGTATGGACATCGGACTCCCCAAAACCTTGTCTACTTTTGACTGGATTTTGTATGATTAATCCGTTACCTGTTAATTAATAATTGTTTATTGAGCACCTACGATGGAACAAACGCTGCGTTAAATAGTGGGGATGTTGTGGAGAACAAAACCCACAGGCATTCTTGCCCTAACAGGGCTTATGGTCCACAGGAAGACCAACACTGAACTGAAGCATGTTAGGCAAGAGGTCTCGCCGTGAGTCAGTAGGAAGGAGTCTGTGGGCTGATGTTGAATGCAGGCACCGTCATTTTGTCACCTTCTGTTAACTGGCAACACTTACAGTCATGTGATCACTGAACTCTGATTCAACTTTTTCAGTCATTTTATTTCCACTTTCCTTCTCATTAGAATTTTCTTGGGCTGATCTGGTGTCTTAGACACAGAGGCCGAACTCGTGAAAATGGTTAGCCCTGTGTCCCATCAAGAAAGGTTTTGAAGAGAAGCTGGGAGAGGGGAGTTGGCAGAGGGGGTGTGGCTGAGGCTGGGGTCAGAGCAGGCTCGGCTGGTGGAGCGGCTCACTACCACAGCCCCCAGTGGACCGTGCACCATGAGGACAGCACGCTGGGATGGGAGCCAAGACCTGAGTCAGCCCCCGCTCTCCCAGCACAGCCTGGCTATCCCTTTGGCTGTCGGTTCCTGGGTGCGGTGGCCCCTAGCTGGGTGCAGCGAGTTAGCTGATTCAGTAAGTATTTATTAAGCATCTTCATGCACTCACAGCCCAGGGCTCCCAGCAACACGTGGGCTGCCTTGGCTCCATTCGCTTCCTGGTCTGGCTGTCCAGCCCTGGCTGTTTGAGAGGCTCCAGCTCCTAGTTCTGAGGGAAGATGGGCAACCTGGGTCCGGGGCTGTGCTTCTGGCTCTGCTTGACCATTACTCGGGGAGTTTTTGAAATGTGCAAATGCTTGAGTGTCTCCTGCCCCCAATCCAATTACAATTGGAATTTTGAGGGGTAAAAGCCTGGGCACTTTTATGAAGCTCCCTGACCAGGATACCATTCTGTGGTGGCCTGGCTAACTGGGAGGAGGCCTGCAAATCCTACTGGGTTCTTCCTCATCCTCTGGAAAACCTCCCAGGTGGCTACTATGGAAGCAGGAACCACAGCTATGAGGGAAAATCCCAGTAGGACTGTGGGACTGGAGAACTCCTATCTACTCCCCTCACTCCCACCCCACCCCCAGAGTCCACCTCTGGAATCTGTGTCATCATGTGCAGAGAAGTGGGAATGTGAGCTTCTCCAGGGTTAGAGGTGGCCACCTGATTGTTCCCAGCTGTCACTGGGAAGGCCTCTTCCACACACTGGACCTGAAAACTTGGTTAGAGACGCGGTCAACCTGAACTCCATTGCCTGAAACTGGAAACCCTGCAGCACGCAAGGCGAGGGTAGGAGTGGGGAATGTGTGTGAGGGTGGAGAGGATTCTGGGAAGTCCAAGGAACTTCCCTAAGTTATGAGCTGGCTCCAAAATAATAACTGGCTTTAAGGAAAAGAATGAAGTGTGTTGGAAAAGCAGGAACTTTCTTCCACTGGGCTTAGCAGTGAGGGGGTAGGGCCCCTACCCCTGGGGTGGCAGGTAGGAGGTGGTCCCTCTAAACATGTTTTGCTCATATTTTGCTCTCCTAGTCCTGGCTCAGCCACGTACAAAAGGTTTCATGTGGGCTGTCATCTGCTGGCACAGGGACAAACCCATGAGCAAACACATTTTCACATTCAGTGTTAAATTCTCAGAGGAACCAAGTTTTTCTGAGATTACACATTTTTCCAGCATTATGCTATCCTTGAGCATTCAAAACAATGAAGTGCAATTTATCTTTTATAGTTTCTAGGACCACACAGTGGATTCTATCGGTAGGTGGATGGTAGGGGCCAAGGGCTTGCCTGTACCTGGACTGAATTAGGCGCCAGGAGACTGTTTGCTGACTGGGGACAGTGGCTATCTTCTTATTCAGATGTCCTGCTAGATCACATATCTGGGTGGATGAGACCATTTCAACTTTAGGGCAAGTGCCAGAGAGACTGGCTGCTTCTGTGTGCTGGGAGGCCATGTGGGGTTCGGGGGATAACACTTGGGTTTAAATCCCAGCCCTGCCCTTCCTGGCCATGGGAACTTGGACAAGTCCCTTAGCCTTCTATGAACCTGTTTTCTCATTTGTGAAAAGAGGAGAATCTTAACTGTGGAGACTTGATGGGGGACATGGTGGGAATGAGAGAGAATAAAGCACCTAGGACGGAGGAGTTACCCTCATTCCTTGAGCAGCCCTGTTTTTCTGTCTATTGGGCTTTCTCTCCAGTTCTCCTTTCCCACCAGGCCTCAAAATCTGTACACTCAGGCCCCACTGCAGACCAATTAAATCAGCCTCTGAGGCTGTGATAAAGCATCAGTGGTTTCTCACAGTCCCTGGAGATCCTGAGGCACAGTGGGAACCACTCCCTGAAAAGATAAAGTGGGGGAAGCTGGAATGGCTCAGTGGGTTAAGTGCTCACTTTGCAGCCCCGGGGACCGAGGATCAAATCCCGGCCCTAGCCTGTGCAATCCCATATGCTGAACTGGGGTGTGCTTCCCATGCAGGAGGCCCCCAGTTCAGTTCTCACCCCCCTGTTTGGCCCCCAGCTGGAGGGGGTGTGCTTCCCATGCAGGAGGCCCCCAGTCCAGTTCCCCCTCTGCACCCCCCCTCTCCCCACCCGTGTGGAATGAAACCATGTTGAAAACTGATGACATACGACTACGGAGACTGCTC
Organism: Craseonycteris thonglongyai; assembly: GCA_004027555.1. Classification (NCBI taxonomy): domain Eukaryota; kingdom Metazoa; phylum Chordata; class Mammalia; order Chiroptera; family Craseonycteridae; genus Craseonycteris; species Craseonycteris thonglongyai. The sequence goes on along the minus strand of PVKE010010505.1, from coordinate 33,515 downwards.
TGGGCCCTCCCCTTCTCTCTGTCTTCCTCTGTCTCTATCTCTCTGTCTCTGTCAAAAACAATAAAATATATCTTTTAAAAAAAAAAGACAGGGGAAGCCAGGATGGCTCAGTGAGTTAAGCGCTCACTTTGCAGCGCCAGGGACCAGGGATCGAATCCCGGACCTGGCCCGTGCGGAACCATATGCTGAACTGGGAACTCCCCCAGTTCAGTTCTCTCTCTGTCTCTGTCTCTGTATCTCTCTCTCTCTGTCAAAAATAAAAATAAATAAATAAATAAAAATATATTAAAAAAAAAAAAAGACACAGTGCAACAGGGATGGTGGAGGGAGTTGGGACCTTAGCACTCAGGGCTGTGCTGTCGGCGGGGCCCTCTTAGAGTTCTGAAGGGACACCCGGCCTGTCCTGGTGGTAGAGTAAATAGATCCTTACCTTTGAGGTTTTAGGTGAAATGGTGTTGACCCTCATGGAAGATGCCGAAGGCCCATTACATGTAGTAATCTGTCATTGTCTCAGTAACCTAACTTTGAACGCTACCTGCCAGCAGGCTGGTGCCCGAGGTGGGGTCATTTGGATCGTTCAGCTGCTGCAAGGCCCGCTGGCCACCTGGCAGCTGGTCCACCCGAACCCGCCCCACCCCAGCAGCACTCAGCAACCCTAAGAAAGTGACACAAAGACTCTTCTCTAGGAGCTGGCCCCCCAAAGACAACCATCTGTTGGTGTTTAAAATGAAAAGGATGAAGTTCAAGAGAGTCAGGGTTACAAGTCAGCACTAGAAGCTGGGGTACATTAAGGAGCCCCTGGCATGTGAGCTGTGAGCTGGGTCATTGGGCGTGCTGTACTCCTGGAGCTGAGCCTCTGAGTGGCCGGGCTGCTGGATTGTCACTGTCTGTTCTAGGCCAGGCCCAGCCGTGGGTCTGGAGGACATTCCAGCTCATCAAAAGGCTCTCCATGTGATATATGCACATGTGTCAGGAAACACGCACTTTAAAGAGGAATTTTGAGTGGTTCCAATTCTACTTCCTTATTTCTGTCATTAGCTGTTTGAATCAGGGCATCTTTTTACAAAGATCTGAACACAAATAGCCTGAGATGCCATCTCCAAAGGCTGGCTGTCCTCTCCCTTTGCTGGTGTTAAGGACAGAAGATGCCGAGATAAATACCCTGATGCTATGGGAGACAAGGATGCCAGGGATGTTTCTTTAAAACACAAAACAAAGCAAATCCCTTGAGTTATCGTGACAACATCTCCACAACGTGGTGAATTGTAGAAGTTTGTTTGTGAAACACAAGCTCAGTTTGTGAAAAATGTTCATATCCAATGGGCATTGTGACCCCAAGTTTTTCTAAGTTGTTTTTTCCCCAGGCCTCTAGCAAGAGGGTTGCTGGGTGCAGGTCAATCAAAGCAGAGGAAGGAGGTCAAATAGGATCTTGGCTGAACCTTAGGGCATCAGGGATGGACTGAGGAGACCAGTGATTTCTCTCAGTTCTTTCTTTTTTTTTTTTATCTTTTCACATTTATAGAGAGAAATTATCTTTTTGTCTTCAGTGCATAGTTATTTCTATTTTACTTTTTGACAGATAGAGAGAGAGACAGAGACAGAGACAGTTAGAGAACCAAACTGTGGGAACTCCGCAGTTCAGCACGTGGGTCCTGCCTGGGCCGGAGCCGGGATTCGATCCTCGGT